>BMAC01000620.1:372994-384189 GCA_014905375.1 Phtheirospermum japonicum | reverse complement strand
TATGTCCTAAATGTTGGGGGGTGTTCGTAATTTTTGAAGCTTTTTTTTTAATTAGCCCAAACCTCAGGGGTTAATTGTAATTACCCTGTTTAATTATTTTAATTAGGGGAACCCTTTTATGCTACTGGTTCTGCATGCATGGCATGATACTGGGAATAATGTAACGGAATTCCTTTAGCAACGGATTAGCAACGGACATTATTTCCGTTGCTAATAATTAGCGACGAGCATTATAGCAACGGATTTGGTCGGTTGCTAATCCGTTGCTAATTTCCAGTTTCCTTGTAGTGGAAATTCAGTTATTGTCTTGCCAGATACAGTTCATATGATGAGATTACCTTGTATGGCTTTAAGTTTTCATTGAGGTATCACTTCATCAAACAATCAAGCAATCTCGACATGTGCGTTGAAGTTAGGGTTAATCATGTAATTTGCATTCACAGGTTGAAAATAGATTGAGAACGGCAAGTTTTCCAGTAATCATTGGAACTGCTGAAGCATGTGAGTACAAAGCATTTCTTGAACGAACTTTGGCTAACTGTTTCAAAGAAAGCGCAACTCTTTCTTGTTCGGGGTCCCTGATTATAGCTCTCCGTTCAAATTCTTCTTTTATTTTCAACCGAGCATGTTTGTGCTTTCGTCAAAACCATTTGAAGTTCCGGCATGTGTTTTTTGGATAATTACGAAAACTACCCTTGAAGTTTGGCTAAAGTACAAAAACACCCAGCTGATTTTGAAATTTCAAAAACCACTAACTGAAGTTGCTGACTTCATCAAACATCATTATTTTTTAAAAATTACAAGTAACCCCAAATCCTCATCTTACATCCCTCAATTTTTCCTAGTACAAATAGTCAAACTAAAACTTGGGGCTATTTGCAATATTTCGAAAAGTTGAGAGGTATAATTGCAATAGAATTTATGATATCATTGAATCCCGTCGGGTCAACTGACGATTGGGGCAAAATGTAAGCAAAATCAAACCTTAAGGGTGGTTTTTGTAGTTGTCCTTTGTTTGTCCTTTTTTTTATAAGGAAACTGCTGCAATAAAAAAACTCAAAACGAGGATGTCACGGGTTTAAGGGGTAGACTGTAACACCCCAAATTATGAGATTAACTAAGAAATATTTAATAGATTTGATTGGTAAACTCATACTGAATATAAATCCAGAGGGCGATCCTGAGACATTGCAAACATTGTCAAGTTTTTAGTTAATTAAAAAACTAGTCTTGAAGTTTAGCTTAATTAAAACCAGAAATACTCACTTACATTTATTTTTCATCTTACAAAAAGTGCTTCCAAGAAGAAAAGTTCATATAGCTTCTTTAAAGTCAACAAGAATCGAGGATAGGTTATTGCAAAGTAAAGAAGGGATATTTATACACCGGAATAAATATACTAAGGCTTTAGTGAAAAAGTTTAACCTTGAAAACACTTAATGCATAAAATGTACCGTCAACCAAACCCAATCTTATACTAGTTACATGCATATTAAATATTTGATTATTACAGAGGAAAAGAAAAGAAAAAAATATACCAAAATGAACCAGCTATATAGTATTAGTGTTCTCTAATTGCATTTATCTTCAACTAACCTATATACTGCAATATTTATAAATAAAAAAAAATACCTATTTTCTTTTTTCTCTTTTTTTACAGTACGAAAATTACAGTGAGTTGAGTATCCTTCTCCAAATTAATTAAAAACACTCTTCCATGCCCAAAAAAACTAGACAGCGCCATAACCCAAATTCTCCCAAGCAAACGGCAAATGGCAACCGATGTGTGGGTGTCCTCTTATTAACAAACAGACACATACACAAACAGCAGCAACGACGAGCATCGAATGGATGTACGGACGTTGAAGTAACCCTTTGGAGCCCCTCATATATTGTTTGCTGTACCCACGTTCGGCTATAACCGCACATCTGGAACAAGATTTTTGCCTTTTATTTAATACGGAGATGCTCGTCTTATCCGTATCCATCTCCACTTGGAATTGGTCAATCTCGTCTTTAATTGGTACTGAGATTTGACAGTTTTCCTTATCTGCTAGCTTTCGAGCAACAAGATCGTTGTACGAATGATTATTCCTCATTAGGGCATATGCATATGGCGAAAGCCCATTTGCATCAAGAACAGAATTCCAACTGCGCAATCCGACCTACACAAATAAAAGGAAAAGGAAAAAGTTTAGAGTAAGTTCCTGAGAGTTACCCAAAAAAAAAGGTCAACTTTGAAAATTACAGAGACTACATTTAATGGTTTGATTCTGCTTATAATTTGTCCAAATCATACGTTAGTTGACTTGAAAGCGGAATTTGCTGACATCATAAAATATATTACAATTATACATCTTAACTTTTCAAAATATTACAAATAGCCCCAACTTTTCGTTTGGCCCTTTGTAATACCTGGGAAAATCGAGGGATGTAAAAGTAATATGTAAAACGGTAATTTGGGGTTATTTGTAGTAATTAAAAAAGTTGATGGATATAATTGTAAAATTGTTTGACAATGCCAGCAACTTCCGTTGGTGGTTTTTGTAATTTTCAAAATTAGCAGAGATTTTTCGTAAAATATATTAAAATTATAACTCTCAACTTTTAAAAACATTACAAATAACCCCAACTTTTCATTTGGCTATATGTAATACTTGGAACTTTTGAGGGGTGCAAATGCAAAATGTAAGACAGGATTTGGGGTTATTTGTAATTTTTAATAAGTTGATGGATATAATTGCAAAAACATTCGATGAATTCACCAAATTCCGTTAGCTCCACTAACGGCAGGTGAAAATGTAAGATAGAAGTAACCTCAAGGGTGGTTTTTGTAATTTTCAAAGTTTCTAGAGCAAAAACTTGCACTCTAATGAGCTAGAAAAGTTTTAAAACTATAGCAAAAGAAAAAGGGATAATTACTTAAATTACCCCAGAGATTTTTAGTATTTGCCAAAAACAACAACAAAAAAGCTAGCTAACTTTGAAAATTACAGAAACCCCCCTTAAGGTTTGATTCTGATTACATTTTGCCCCAATAACAGGATTTGCTGTTGTCATAAAATATATTACATTGACACTCAACTTTTTGTAGTATAATAAATACCCTAAACTTTCTGTTTGGTTATTTGTAATACAGGGATATAAATGTAAGATGAAAATCTGGGGTTATTTGTAACATTTGGAAAACTTGAGGACATAATTGTAAAAATATTTGATGATATCAGCAACTTCCGTTAATGGTTTTTGTAATTTTCAAAATTAGCTGGGTTTTTTTTTTTTGTACTTTTGCCAAACTTCAAGGGCAGTTTGGTAATTACCCCCCAAAAAAATTTGAAATGAAACAAGGTACCTCGTTTGGATCGTTCGTCAGAGCATCAACCATATCATCCGAAGCTGAAGTACAAGCAGCCAAATGTAAAGGCTTCACACCACCAGGTCCAGCCATATCAGGTACGAATATAAAATTCTCAGAATTACTATCATTAAAATCGATAACAGAGTAAGTAACGAGCAAATCGATCATGCCTCGACACCTCCTCTTCACGGCCCTATTCAAGAGTTGAATTTCCGACAGCATCTCCAAGGACTCTTTTACTAATCCCTCTCTACCGACGTTCAATTCTACAAGAATGTCCAATAGGGTTTTGACCAAAGCGCAAAAGTCATGCTCGATAGAAAATATAAGAAGAAATTTGAAACGAGTAAGCTTATAATCCGGAGTCCCAAACAAGAACGAGTTGTGCTTTCTTTGAAATAACCACCCGAGCTCGTTCAAGAAATGCTTTATACTCTCACACGCTTCAGTAGTTGAATTGATCTCGGGCTCGAGGAGTCTCAATTCTTGGCAGATTGTGTTATCTGCTATGATTACTGGGAAACTCGTCGTTCTTGATTTATTTTCAACCTTTGAACGAAAAATTATACAATTAAAATCCAGAACTGTGTCTAAATTTCGAGATTGGTAGTTTGATAAACTAATACCTCGATGAAAAAGCGACCGATTACGCCAGATGCTGCACGGTTGACTTTAAAACCATTCAAGGTGATCTGATCATYCGAACTGCCTTGGCACGACGATAAAGGAATTTCATTTGTATTGTAATTATATCCCGCAGCATGCGTACAGTGTATCCTGCATAAATTGATAAAGTAGTATTTTTTCAAACAAATCCAACCCATAGCATAAAAGGGTTCACCTCGTTAAATAATTTTCAAATATTACGAACACCCCTTTACATTTGAAATATATTACAGTTACCCCCTTACATTTAAGACATAATCACACCTAAGAGTTTTTTTTTGTCATATTCAAAACCTTAGGGATTATTTTGTAAAATACTCCAAACCTCATTGGGGGGTGGGGGGGTTGTATTATCCCTTGTTAAAGCAAGAAATCTCAAACGAACCAATAGCATAAAAGGGTTCACCAAGTTAAAATGATTAAACGGAGTAATTACAATTAAACCCCTCAAGTTTGGGCTAATTTTAGGCAAAAAAATTCCAAAGGTTTTCAAAATTTACTATAACCCCGTACATTTAGACATGATCCGACCTTATAGGTCTTTTGTAACTTTCAAAAACCTTTGTGTTTTTTGTTTTTTTTTTGTAAATATCCCAAATCTCAGGGTGTGTGTGTGATTTTTTTAATTAAGTATCAATCACATGCAGTGACTGGGGCAGTCAAATTTCTAAAAGGGTTCACCTGGCTAAAATAATATAATGGGATAACTACAATTAACCCCGAGGGTTTGGGATAATTACAAAAAATCCAAAGGTTTACAAAAGTTACAAAAAAACAAACAAATGTTTCAAAAATTACAAACACCCCCTTACATTTTTCAGACATAATCAGACCTCAAGGGATTCTTTTGTAATTTTAAAAAACTTTGGGTGTTTATACCCCAAACTTCAAGGGGGGGTTGTAATTATTTTTTATTAAGTTTCAATAACATACATAGTGCCTGGGGCTGACAAATTTCTCCCCCTCAATAGAAGAGATGTCTCTTGTCCAGCAACAACTGCAACAGGGGACACCGAGATCAACTCTGGTATAGTCCACGCTCTCCATGATTTGCATAGACGAATATTTCCTGAATATAAAAATCTCAAAAGTGATTAAAAAATTGCTAAACTCCTTAAAAAAAAACAATGAAATGGTCAAACAATTCTTACCCTCTTTGTGTGAAACCATTTGTCTGTCTGTATGCACCAAGAATCTTCCATTCCCCCAAAAGTCCACATCGATATCTTTGACCAAAGACTTCACATGATTAAGAATGTTTTTTTCAAGCTGAAAAGAAATAAGGTGAAAAAGGTTGTCAAACAAATTATATTATCAAAGTAATATATATTACTATATTTCAAAGATGTGCACTGCACTCACTTGATCCCAGCTGCAAGATGGCATTGATAAATACACGGATAGAACTATGCAACCGGGCCTTATGTAACTTTCCATTTCTGATGGACTGTTGGAAAGCCAATTGTATATCTGGAAACCAAAGAAAAAGGATTGAACTTCAGATATTAACCAGGAAAAGTCATCAAGAAGACAAAAGGCCTAAGCAATCAAGAGTCAAAACTAACCTGAGTTCGCAGTGACCCGGGTATGTGGCTGGGATCCTTATCAAACAARTTGAAAATTATTCGACCAGTACGATCCTACGAGAAACAACACGTCAKAATCTCTTAATGTTAATAGTAATTATAATAATAATAATATTAATTATTATTATTATTACCAAACCACCCCTGAAGTTTGGGGTATTTACGAAAATGCCCAAGAAGTTTTAAAATAACAAAAAAACATTTGAGGTTTGAAACGTCTTACATATTTCCCCTTCATAAGCAAAAAATCTTCAAAATCCCACTTTACATTCATAAAAATATTACAGTTAACCCCTTCAATTTTAAGGCAGAATCGAACCTCAAGGCTTTTTTTAGTAATTTCTCCAAACCATACAGGTAGTTTCTTGTAATCATCCCTAATAATAATAATAGTAATAATAATTATAACTATTATGGATGATTACAAAATATACCCTTGAGGTTTGACTTAATTACAAAAAACAAAAAAGCTAACTTTCAATATTAGAAAAAATAATATTTTTACAAATGTGAATGGGTTTTCTGAAATGTTGTTATGAAGGGATAAATGTAAGACAAAATAAATATAAGAGGTATTTGTGTAATCTTGAAAGTCGCCTGGTTTATTTTTTTTGTTTGTGATTATGTCAAACCTCAAGGGTATTCTGTAAACAGCCGTAATAAAAATAATAATAATAATAATAATTTTAATAATTTTAATAATAATAGTAATAATAATAATAATAATAATAGTAAAATACCTGAGCATCGGAATTCAAGCTAGACGGTGAATGGTCAGACCCAGAAGACGACGTATAGCCAGCTCGATACGGAGAACTTTGATTCGAACCATTATTCTCATTAACTTGGATCGAYCCTCCAAAAAGCTGAAGAGATGTACTGCACCCATTGCTCGCGCCCGATTTCACGTACCCGATCTCTCCTTCACTATTCGACGAAAAACGGACATCCTTCATCGTCTCTCTCAAAGCCCGCATGGGAAACAAATCATGCATGATAGGTGGCGACGACATGGGCGAAGGATTATTACTACTACCAGAAGAAGTCAGTTTCATCGACCTGTAATCTTCGGGCGAGGGACTAAAAAGCTGCAAAGGCAGATTCGGAGAGGCCTCTCGGTCAACAAATGGCGACTTGCTTTTTTCGGAGTCGCTACTTTCGGAGTGATTTTCGGATGCGTCAGTAAAAGGAGATTTGGGACTTTTCGAAAGAACGCCGAGAAAGTCCATGGTCGATGGCGAAGAAGCATTTACGTTCTTTGCTTTCTGATTTTCGGAGGATGTGAGACTCGGAACGCTTGTGTTGGGGTTCTCGGGCAAGGGCAACGAGTTTAGTTTACTTAGAATTTGAATGAGCTGATCTTTGGATGGTATTGATGACAATTTACCACTCGTGTCCTCTGTGTTCCCTATGATTGCCAAAAATAGCATTATCTTTTTAGCAGAATATTCTTTTCAAAAAAAGTCCTAGTAAATTTTTTTCTGACTTTCATACCTTGTGCACAAGATAGCACTGCCAATAAATTGATGATGTCATTACTAGTGACATTGTTGTCACGGCTACCGGGGGCTAACGACCTCGGAGGGGTAGTTTCGTCCGGCTGAGTTTTTCTCCTCCTCCGGTTATGCCCAGCGAGTCGGCGCCTACAACTTCTTTTTCCCTCATCAAATTCTGAAAGGTGGTGGAACCTGGCAAAAATCGAATGTAAATATATTTATCATCTTATAAGTTTCTTAAATATTACTCTGGACAAAAAAATTATTATTAAATTAGATTACATATAGCATGTGAGAACATGGTTACTAAATAGAAAAGTAAGTACCAGGTCAAAGAACAATTTTGGCTTTACTTCCTTAAAACATACAAATATGAGCCTTTTTCATGCGAAATTACTTGTATAACCTTTTACAAATCTAAAAGACCAATATTGACCTAATTCCCTTTAACAACGTATTTTTAATCATGTTCCTACTGATTATTAAAGCTAAAAGAAATTATATATTGTCACATTGATTGGATTGAGATTTTTGGCATGTAAATGTTCACAATACTCAATTACATCAAAACCAAACTCAAAAATACAAAATCTGGAGAAAGAATCGAATATTCGACAACAAGTACATGGAGTGGTCGAAGGCCAAAATGTTACGCGGGTCGGGTTATCCATCCATACTGACTATTTTCACGTAATTAGAAGCATAACTATATCAAAACCTAATTTGACTTTCTACAAGAAAATTTTGATTAAACAGGACGTTCGAACAAAATGATTAGGTAAATTACAACACTAGCGATTCACAATATTCTAGTGAAATTAATTATAGACAACATAAAACGTATTATTGACAAATACAACACTACGAACCTGCTGCACTGCTGGCAAAACCTTTGCATCTGTTTCCCGACCAAAACCTTACCGGCTTTGCTGTGAACCTCGCACACCTTATGCCGCCGGTGATAGTCCTTAGCCCTCGACAAATCCTCCTCACAGTCATCGACTTGACACATAGGGTAGTTAGCAGTACCACCAGGTGATCCAGATCTTACTCTCTTGTTGGGCCTCGACACGGGCTGCGGCCCAACCGAACTCAACCCACCACCATTTCCATTTCCATCTCCTCCTCCAAGCTTCAGCCCATGATTTTCATTGATATTCTGTACTTGGTCACATTGATCCGATGGTTTTGCGACGAATCTTGAACTGTCCCAATTCCAGGATTTAGGGTTCCAACTATCGGGATTATTCGGGTGAGCGAAGCTCGATGGATGTAAAGGTAAACTGCGTTTTCTGGCCATTTGATACGAATCGAGAAACCTACCGGGCAGAGATTGGTGGATGACTAAAGGAGAAACTACTTGGCCTCCTAAATCCTCCATCTCTTCAATATTATTTATTTTTATTTTATTTTACAAACCCAGAAATAAACACCTGCACATCAGAAAATAAATTCTACGCGGTTTCACATCAAAAAGAAGAAAAAGAAACAACCCTCCTCAGAATTTGTAGCCCACATCCAAATAAAAAACATACCCACCATAAAATCGGAAAAGGTAAATACTTTACTGAGTAATTATTACAGGAATCACCAGGTCAACAAATAAAGAATTACAGAATCAAACTAATTTAAATTTGGAAAAAAAAAAGGAAAAAAGGAAAGCACCTTTATGAGTCAACAGATATCATCTCCAAGGGTCGAATTGGATGCTTCGCATCTGCACAAACCTTCAAACTGATTCTTTTTCTCAAGATTTCAACTCTTCTTATTTTCTTACAATTAAAGATTTTGGGTGGATTTCCAACTGTAAAACATGAATGGATTGACTAGGTCTGGGAATCACGGGCCTAAAATATAGTAGTAATACTATAGGTTATAGTGAACGAGAGATCTGCGGGAAAACAACTTAAATGTTAATTAAATGAAAAAAAAAAAAAAAATTGGAGTGAGAAATGAAACGCTCTCTCTCTCTCCTCAATTTATAAATCTGGGGCGGTGTACTATGTTTTACTTTTTCCATGTCCTTTCTTTCAGCAAAACACCTCTTTTGCTTTCACTGACCTTTTTTACCTTGTACTTGGTATTTTTTTTGTGCTTGGCTCATTAGTCAATGCAGTTTTGTTTGGCAGCAAACAGTAAATAAATTGATTGAGGTAAAATCTGCAGGCCGCCGATATAGACCCCAAAAAAGATTATGCCACCTCCCTTCAATTTTCACTATTTCCATTTTTATCTTCTTTTTTTATTGTTTCAAAAGACAATGTAATGTGCATTTTTTATTTTTTTAATTGTTTCAAAAGACAATGTAATATGCTGCCATGTTTTGTATCTAGAAGGGGGTTGATGATAGCTTTTGATAGGGTTGACATTTGAGTCAAATCCAATATGAAAAACTACAACGATTGGATTTGAGTCATACGATACGAGGTTATTTTTTTCACTCAAATGATCCAATCAAAGATGAAAAGCAAATTTTCGTGAGTGCATCATGTGTGGCCTAGTCTTTGCATTGTTATAGGTAACAGTAACAGAATAATAGAATAGAAGGTGCATGAACCTAATTCGGTATGTCACTGTTCCAACCCACTAAATGTACTCCATATTGATATTACAGAGAGAGAATAAATAAATAAATAAATAAATAGGATTTTCTACGTCTTAGTCTAATTTGTCATTATTGTACAAATCTTCCATATTTCTGTTACTACTTTTCCATATATTATTTAGTAATTAATGACAAAACCGATCATGTATGAGATAAAAGAGAAAATGATATCTTAATAGATTGTTGAATATTAGACCACAAAAAGAATTATCATTGTCAATGACATGTAAAATAAAATAGAAATAATTTTAAAAAAATCCAACGGTAAATATGGATTGTAGGGAATAATTAATTATTAATTGATTGAATAAGGGAAAAAAACAATTAATTAATTTAAAATTATCAATAAATTAAAAAAAATATATCAAATAAGCAAAGTCTAAATGGTGTGCTAGACATTATCTATTTGATATTTTTTATCATATAAGATTTTTTATTTATATAGCAAATATTTTACTTCGATTGACAATGCACTGAAAATACGTTAAAAGTATAACGAGCATTATTTGTTACTCGTAATTGGCCAAGGACTTTGAAGACAATGGAACGTGCATGCTACATGTTATACTCAAAGAGAATAATTAAGCACACACAAGCTTTGACCTGTAAACCAGTACTCGTTGCATTATATAAACAAAATGGACTTGAGATTTAAACTATTTTCTATTCTACTTAACAAATAGAAACCGATGTCTTGGCACGCATTTTCCTAGTAGTAGTGGGGTGAAAGTGAAATCTAACTTCAACTACCAAAACCTAGATTTGATTTGAGGCATTGAAATAGATAAATAGAAAAACCGAAGAAAATTGGGTAAGTAGAAAGCCAATGAACGCGCTTAGCATAGTAATTTGGTCCCCTAAACTAATAAATAGACAAAACTTCTTTATCAGCTGCCCATGTGAACTGAAGCCCAAATACAATAAAACAAACCATAATCTCTAAGCAAAGTAAACATACCACCACTTCACCAATTCCTAACTATCTACATTTATACTACAGAGCTTGTTGAACTCGTGTTTCCTACAAAGTACAAGAGGGGTAGATAACAAGGATTAAAATCAATGTTACCTAAACAAGATCACTTCCAAGTAAAAATCATCATGAAATAACTCAAACAACAACAATAACAATAACAATAATAATAATAATAACTAGTATTAGGGCAAATTTTAGAAATCCTTTGAAAAATATTGAAAATTCATCCCTATTCCTTCCAAGACAATCATTATATGCTAATTAAAAGGCACACAAAAGTTCCGGGTAGAGAAGCCAAGAATATATGTAATTACAAGATAGGGTTAGGAACTTAGGACTTAGAACTTCGATTGATGAAGCTGCTAGAAACTGGGGAACAGAAAGGGCCAACGGCGAATGCGGTTGGCCGAATGTTAAGTATTCCTTTCGTAACAGTTCTTCAGTTTTATTCGGCTAAAATGCAAAAATAATCCATTTAACTTTTTGTACTTGGGAAAAAAAGTCCACC
>BMAC01000620.1:313640-368285 GCA_014905375.1 Phtheirospermum japonicum | reverse complement strand
TCCTCTCGTGAACCCAATATTTTATGTCTTTGTTGTTTGCTGGAACAGGAGCATGTGGGGTTGTTTCAATTTGACTTTTACTTGAAAATAATATTTTATTTATGTCTAATTTAATAAATTAGTTTTTCTATTACAATGATGTGTATAGTGAAATAGATCTAATTTTTTACATTTAATCTTGTTATTGCAGCCCGCGATTCTTTCAATCTAGCTATGGTCATGCACTTTGGTGGTGAGTTTGAGAATACTCCGACTGCAAGATAAATGGAGGACAGGAAATAAAGTTTGACTATGCAAATGAAGCTCATATGACAATTTACAATCTTGATATATGGGTTAAAGTTCATTTGAAACTTGAACATAAGAGATTGTATACGTTATGTGATGGGGGTTTTAAGTTGATTGTTAAAGATAAGGATTTGATGTGGCTATATAAGCAGAGCTTGAGAACTAGAGAGATGCATGTCTATGTTGAGGCAATGCAACAGGATGATGAGGATGAGGATGAGAAGGATATGGATAGTGAAGAGATAACAATATCAGGTGGGGTTGGGGAAAAGAGTGGGGACAATGAAGAGATAGAAAAATCAGGTGGGGCTGGGGAGAAGGGTGGGGACAATGAAGAGAGAGACATATCAGGTAGTGCTAGAGATTGAAGTGATCATGGTCAAGAGGGTGACACAACAATTGAGTTTGAAGAAAGCGATTTGGTAGATGGTGACTATGACATGGTTAGTGAGAGTGAAGATGATGATCAGTTGTTTGAAGAAAATGTAGATGCACCAAAAGAAGCTAAGGATGGAGGCCTTGATGCTGACGAATATAATGTTGATTCTGGGGAGAAGGATATTGTGGACTATGAAGGTAATCTAAATTGTCATAGAGTGTCTGGTGATAATGATGGTGACGACACTTATCCAGCTTTTAGTCCTGAGCTTATCTTTGATCCTGTGTTTGAGTTAGGGATGGAGTTTAGTACGAAGAAAGAATTTATGAAAGTTGTCCAATCACATGCAATCAAGACTGGGAGATCATTAAAATTCACCAAAATAATTTATTTAGGGTTTATGTTGTGTAAAAGGATCATGACTATCATTGGATGATGCATTTGAATAAGAAGAAAGATGCTGCATCTTCTTATATTTGCAAGTATAACCCTAATCATTCATGCTGTGAGTCATTTAATATCCATAATATGAAGTCTACTTGGCTGACACAGAAGTTCTTAGATAACTTCGGGACAAATCCTAAGAGAAATGTGAGGGGTTGGAGGAAAGATGTGGTGAAAGAACTGAGGTGTAATGTGACAAGAGATTAGGCCTACAGGTCAAAACAAAAGGTTATTGAAATCATTGAGGGTACTCGTGATGAACAATATAATAAACTTTGGGATTACAGTGAAGAGCTTAGAAGGTCTAATCCAGGGTCAACAATAATCATGGACTCTGAGGATGATTCAGATGGAAACTTGAGGTTTAACAAGTTTTATGCTTGCTTTAGTGAAATGAAGGAAGGTTTCAAGGCAGGTTGTAGACCATTTATTGGTGTTGATGGAACATTATCTGAAAGGGCCACATAAGGGGGTTTTGCTAACAGTAGTGGGTATAGATGCAAATAATAACATCTATCCACTTGCTTATATTGTAGTGTCTAAGGAAGATGTGGAAATATGGACTTGGTTTCTCACTGTATTGAAGAGGGATTTGAATGTGATCAGAGAATATGAATTTAAATTCATATTTGACAAACAAAAAGGTCTAATCCAAACTTTCAATGAGATGTTTTCAGGTAGTGACCATAGATGATGTGTGAGGCATATGCATAACAACTTTATCAAAGCTGGTTATAGGGGATTATCCTTTAAGATTTCACTTTGGAGGGCTGCACAAGCAAGCACAGATGGAGATTAGACACAAAATGACACAAATAAAAGTGCTTAGTGAAGATGCTGCTTCATGGTTTAAGGACAAGCCTCCAGTCCATTGGAGCAGATCACATTTTAGTGAGGCTTCAAAGTGTGACATGCTTTTGAACAATGCATGTGAAACATTTAACATGTGTATTTTAGAGGTTAGGAAAAAACCAATCCTTACTATGCTGGGTGGATTAGACAATATCTAATGGAAAGACTTCACAAGAACAAAGATGCTTTAAAGAAGTGGAGAGGCAAATTGTGTCCTAGGATCAAGAATATTTTGCAAAAGCATTGGGACGGAGTGGGAGATTGCATGCCTCTGAAGTGTGATGATAACAAGTATGAGGTGTCTACTTATGATGGGGGACAATTTTTTGTTAATTTGAATGATTGGTTTTGCAACTGCAGAGGTTGGAGGTTTAGTGAGATACCATGTATACATGCATGTGTTGCCATTCATTGTGAAAAAAAAGATCCGGATAATTTTGTGAAACCTTACTACACAATTGACTCCTACAAGCAAATTTATACTTCTGCAATATTAGGCATTAATGGGTAGATGTTATGGGATGAGACCATGTACATTCAACCTATAATACATGCCATATAATAAGTAAATCAAATTTATAATTCGTCGACACATAGGCCCAATGCATATGTAGACCAAGCAAGTCGCTAGGCGCTAGTCGGGCGCCTGACTAGCGCCTAGGTGCCGCCTAGAACCCGCCCGAAAGGGCTGGAAATCCAAATTTTCAATTTTCCTTTTTAATTTCGATCGGTTTTTGTTGCCTAATTCGATTTTTTGGCTGGAACGATTTTTTCGCTGATTTTGGCAAACTCGCTTCTGCCTGTTTGCCTAGCGTTTAGGCGCCACCTAGACCGATTTTCGCAACATTAATATCAAGTCACGTCGTCAAAATAACTGGCAAGTAATATGAATACATTTAATCTAATAACATGTGAAAAACTCCACGATACCATAGATACCATAAGTCCTTACGCTTCATTAGTTATAGGTTTACTGTACAATGTACATTACTAATTCCATGTAATTTGAGGGTTAAGTTTAATAAAGACAATTATAGTGTCTCTTTTTATTAGTTAGTGAAAGCAAGTTTGATTATTAGTAAACTATAGTGGCAAGATTATCAAACTGAAGTAGTCTTTTAAGACTTCCATAATTGTGAATAATTAGAAATTAAGTGTATCATTAAGGAGCATGAGTAATGATCAAGAAAGAGAACAAATTATATTATTATTTAAATTATTCTCTGGGATTTTTGTAGCTTAATAAATTATTTTATGTTTAATGCGATATTTGGCATGTAATTTGAAAGAGAGATTTGAAGAAAACAAGATGAACCAGGAGAATGAATTTACCCATTTTATTCTACCCACCCACTAATTGAAGAAATGTTGGTGGACGAGATTTGAGGTTTAGATTAGATTGTAGCTGAATTGTAGTTTTGGACTCCAATATTAGGTGGGTCAGGTATAAGTAGGTTGGGCCATTTAAATGTCAAGTTGCCAAATGTCAAGTGGGCTTTAGAACTTAGTGTGGCTAATTAACTATTAAATGAAACAAAGTAAAATAATAAAATTATATTTTGCTCGAAAAGGATAATGTCAAATAGTAGTTAATTAAGTGGTTTAGTTTTTATTTTGTTAGCAATTGGTACATCATAAGTTCAAATTAAAAGGAGTTAACTTGCAATGTTCAATTTATTAATTATTATAATTATTAATTTATGTTATATTTTAATATTTAGATTAAATTTATTAATAATTATATTTACATACTTATAAAAATTCAAAAGATGTCACATTTTCAACCCGTCTCCAATCTATATTAATTAATTATTATTAACTTATTTTATATTTTAATTTAAATTAATTTTGTTAATAATTATAGTTACATACTTTGAAAAATTCAAAAGGTGTCATACTCTCAAGCCTTCTCACGTTGTGCCGTTTTTTAATAAGTATTAATTAATTATTAATATATAATTTTATTTTTTATATTTAGATTGAATTCATTACTAATATTTAGTTACATCTCCAATTATTGAAAATATATCATAATTTACCTATATAGAATATTTAAAATTTCAAAAAATAAATTATTTCAACTTTTATTATAAATATAATTTATTTAATTATTTTCATAAATAAATTTTTTTAATTAAAATAATTTCATATGTAATTTGTCTTACAGTTAAAATAACTAATTTAGATTTTTTCTACTAATTATATATAACTTATTTATATTTTTATATAATGAGGATAAAAGAAAATTATTAAATTAGACAAGACATAATAAAAGAAAACTATTAAGTTAGGCTAAGTATAATAAAAATAAAATATTAAATTAGGCAATACAATAGAAGGAAAATATTAAATTAGGTATATATTTGGCTCGGAAGACATATAAGAAACTGAAGCACCAAATTTTCTTATCATCCAAGTGAATTATACGAAGCAAACACATATATTAAGAGAATTTTGCATTAATATATACTTTTTTAACACCCGTGTATTACATAGGGACTTATCAAAAGATAAATATAAAAAATATTTGTGATAATTACAGAATTTTAAATTTAAAATAAAAAATTAAAATAATTTATTTTCAACCCGTGCCTTGTACATATCTAATCTATTTATTAATTATTATAGATATTAAATTTTAAATTAAGTTCATTAATAATATTAGTTACATGCTTACAAAATTTCAAAAGGCGTGACATTCTAAACCCGTGTCTAACATCTATTTTAGTAATACTTATTATTAAGTCATTTTATATTAATATTTAGAATAAATTCGTTAATAATTATTAGTTACATACTTTGAGATATTCAAAAGATGTCATACTCTCAACCCGTGTCGCATTGTGCTGATGTCTAATCAATATTTATTAATTATTAGTATGTAATTTAATATTTTTATGTTTAGATTGAATACATTACTAATATTTAGTTACATACTTAGATTATTGTAAATAACTCATATTTTACCTATATAGAATATTTGAAACTCCAAAAATAAAATTATTTTAAACTCTATTATCAATAAAACTTATATAATTATTTTCATAACAAAGTGTTTTTTTTATTAAAATTATTTCATATGTAGTTTGTCTTTTAATTAAAATAACTAATTTAGATCTTATCTACTAATTATATAGGACTTATTTATATTTTTATATTAGGAGAGTCACATAAAAGTATTGAATAAGAAAAATATAATAAAAGAATTAAATTAAGTAAGATACAATAAAAAAAAAATAGTAAATTAGGTAAATATTAGGCTCGGATGACACATAAGCAAATGAAGCACCATAGTTTTTTATTTGTCAAACGAAGCATACGAAACAGATACATAGGTTATAGAACCAGATAGGGCTCCATTACGGAGCCCTATATAACACATGTCATTCACCCCACCGTGCATTTATAAAAAAAGAAAGGAAAAATAAAAAGAAAAAAATGATTAAGGGTGATCAAGAGCTCAGATGAATGCCATGTCATTTATACGGGCTCCATAATAGAGCCCTATCTGGTTCTATAGGAAGAACCGATTAATATTAATATAATGGGTGATATGTGTGTGTGTGGTCCAATTGGGTCCAATTCTTAAATGAGTCCATATGGTCTAAATTTTAGTCACTTAATTAACCTGGTGGATGTAAATTGGTTGAAAGATGGTTTGATTAATAAATATATAACTGTGTATTATTTTATACTTGCACTACTAATTGTGCATCATCGCACATGTAAATGTGCATTAAAAAACTATCAAATGTGCAATAAAACTTTGGAAACTGGCTTGAATAAATATGACATATAATTTAAACATCGTTGTCATTCTAATTATGTCCATCAATGTTCCTCTAAATGTGCAATAACATGAGTTTATATGTCCAATGAAATTTATTTTCCTATTATTTGGTTTTTTCGCAACAATTCAATTCGAACTTTTAAATGTACAAATTTGTTGAGAAAAATGGTATGGGTATTATTATTCTGATCGTAAGGAATAATATGGTATAATTTATTTGACAATATTTATATTTTGGAATTTATAGAGAGATTTCAATAGAGGAGAATTATTAATTGAGGAGAGAGAAAAATATAAATGATGTAATTTATATTAGTTAATAATATTAATATTCATTTAAATGTTAATTGATGCATATTTAAAATATCTATTGATGCACATTTAGAAAGATATAGATGTATTTGTCACCCAAACTAATTTATATCCATTGGATCTAATATATTGGATGATTGTGATTTGGCCCTACGGCCTCACTATAAGAAGTTGACTCATTGGATCCAATCTACGCACACACTTGTAAAATATGTTGATAGATTGAATATTCATACAAAATAAATGCAAAATAATATCATTCACTAGGACAACCTAAAAGTTCGGGAGCCCTACTTCGAATGAACAATTGACATACATCGCTCATCACCTAGGTTTAGAACTGACATGTCATAGTTTTGTGTCAATAAAAAATAATTCCATTTACATGTTTTGCTCCTCATTTATACTCACATGTCATAGTGATATATCATCGGCACATGTGTTAATAATAAAATTATATTTTTTAGACATAAAGTTCAAATCAAAAATGTTTACTTTTGATATCTAGTCTTTAACCACTCAACCACAAAGTCCTAATGTTATATTAAGTTTTCATATTATTTTTTAACTTTATATAACTTACAATGAATTCATTTTTAAATTTAATACAAAAGTTAATACTTCTAATAAATATCATACACTCTAAATAAATATTTGAATAAATTAAAAAAAAGCATACGAAAATCAAAATATAAAATGTTAGAAATAATACTAAATAAAACTCAAAACTTGAAATGAGAAAAAAATATAATAAACTATTTTAAACTTATATAATTATTTAATATATTTAAAAAACATTAATAACAGTTTTTTAGAATAATAAAATAAACAGTTAAGAAATTATAAAGATAGTTAAAAAATATTTAATTATGAATAACCTATTTGATATATTTAAAAATAAAAAACATAAGAGAGATATTATAAAACTTTTTAAAATAAAACTCAAAATAATTTTATATTAAATAAACATGTAATGAAGTTTCATTAAGTTCTAAATAATTGTTCCAAAAATCTGGAAAAAAAATAAATAAAATAATACAAGAACACTATCGAATTAAAAAAAAAGGATGTTCACAATAAGAGACCCTGGTAACTGAATTAATTGAGTACTTTTGTAGACAAATTCAGAATCTTATAATTTAATTATAAATAAAATCTCAAATTTTAATAGATTTTTTTTAATTTATAAAATGATTTAATAAATTTTAAAAATAAGAAATTTAAAAATATTATGTAACAATGACATGTCAAGAGTTATAAAGTAAGTTAAGTAAATATGAAAAGAAAAATATTAAATCATAAATAATAATATTTATGAGACAAGAATAATATCGTTTATATCAAAATATATATATATATATATATTATATATAGTATATATATATATATAATATATATCTCAAACTGTTAAGTATTTCTCAAAATAACATTCAAGTCTCAAACTAGTTATGTGTTCTTTCTACATTTACACGCATATTAGGATTAATTAGAAACCATAAAATATGAGAACCCTATTATTAATATAAATATCCCATCAGTAAATTAAGATTATTTAAAAACTAACAAGTATGAGGTTACTAGAATTTATATTGTTTAATACATACAAGGGCTTAACATAAAAATACTAGAAACAAAAAAAGTATGAGAATCCTATCATTTGAACTTATTGACTCGTACAATTAGAATTTTTATATTTTAATAAGTTTCAAAACCTGCAAAATTCACCAAGTAATTATAAATTTTCGAACCACCATAAAATTACACGTCAACCCGAAAACTTTTGAAACAGATGAATAGAATATGAATCTTTTCATTCAGTATATATTATGGGGTATATTTTACTTTAGATTTTAATTGATATTCTTACTTCATAATTGTTTTTTTTGGAAAAAACAAACATTCGAGTTGTAATTCGAATACAAATATTCGAAAATATTCAAATACTTTATTCTAATCAAATTTGAATCAATATCCAAATTCATATATTAAACAAATATGAATATTTGTCGAATCTGTTGAACACGAATCGAATATCAAGTTTGCAACCCTAATTCAATTGAAGCAATGAGTGATGCCCAAGTATTTTGCCTCCTTATATTAAATTGCTGACTCAAGATGATGACTTTTACTATTTTTTATTTTTTTTTATAAATTATTATTATTATTATTATTATAGTATCAAAATATATGAATAACCTATAAATTATTAAATTATTTAAATAATAATATCATAATTCTTATCAATTAACATCACCTTGATGGCCAATTCGATTTTCCAGAATTTGGATTTTTTTTGAAAAAATATGATACTTTCGTGAAGAGAAAAAATGTAGTGATACTAAATCTCATCACTAATTATTATCAAGTTATTAATGAAAAAGTCACACCCTAAATCTCGGCATGAATCAAAAATTCATATTTATCGTCACTAAATAACAATTTGGTGTTAAAATAATATTGTCATTATTTTCCTTGGAGTAGTGACAAAATATGGTATTCTCATGAAAAGAAACTTATTGTGACACTAGATGTCGTCACCATTTTTAATGGAGAAAATAATGCCAAAATATAGTATTGTCACGAATAGAAACTTGTTGTGACACCAAATATCTTCATTAATTATTACTAGTTTGTCACTGAAAGGTTTTTCTCTTAAACATTTTTTTTTTGTCATTCCATTATTGTGCCAAATCTCATTTAATCATCAAATATGCGAACTAGTGACAAAAAACTAGATCGATGATGACAAAAATATATATTGTCGTAAAAATATATTATTCAGTGACAAAAATAAAATTTGTCACTATTGACAAACATATTATGACAAAATTTTATGCGTGGGAAAAAACTTATCATTAAACATGTGATTTCCTATAGTGATATATATACACACACGTGTGTGTGTGGATTTAGAATAAAAATCCATGAGTTCTAATGAAAATCACAGATATCATTGTTAGACAAATTAAAAATCCTAAAAGTATTATACATATTGAATTCCCTCATAACATACTGAATACTAGATCTAACAATGAGATTTGGTGGTGTAATTTAGTATATATAGTTTACCTTATAAGTTCACAAAAATCCAGTTAAATTAAAAATTATAAAAGTATTAGACATATTGAATAATTTATAACAATATAAGACTTTAAAATATTTCAAATGAATATCTTGAGAATTTAATAAACTCTTAAAATATTACTAGAAATCTCAATTACATCACAACTTTTAAAATTTTAAAATATTTCAATTTTTTACCTTAAAATTTTAAAAATCTTGAATATCTTTAAAAGTGCTAAATGAATATCCGATATTTCACTCACAATTTTTAAACTCCCAATAACTCCCAATAATTACGTAAAATCCATAAAAATGAAGGTAAACCAAACATATCTTATATTAAACAAATATTAAAAAAACTGACAAATTTAAAATGAATACACCCTGAGTATACAAAAGACAGCAGTAGACGGGTAGCCATATATTAATATTAATAGAAAATGTCTTCGATTCTTACACTTTTCCTAGCCTACATTTCTTTATAATGGTAGTATGGTAATTGGAAATATCATCTAATTATTAGAAAATGTCACAATTTTTCAATATATTGGATATTACTCATTTATTCTTAAATAAACCCGTGCAATGCGCTAGTACACAATTTTTCAATTTCTTTTTTTAATTCTCCTCGAGCAACATGTGCCAACTTATTTCTCTATATATATAAATTCTCGTTTCTGGGTCCTTTTTTTTTATCTGAAACTCAGTTCTTATAAGTCTCTATCTCTTCTTCAGCTTGAAATTCTGTGGATAGTTGGATATCTGTCACACCCATCATTTGATTTTAATCGCAGTTGGAGCTTTGAGTGAGCACCCAACTTTTCTTGCCTAAGCATCAAATGATTTGGCTTAGTTTCTTTGAATTGATTCCTAGAGTTTAATCTGTGAATCCTTATATCACTTTTTTTTTTTGAACTTAGTTTTCTGAGCAAATTTCAAATGTAAATAAGTGTTGATTGGTTTACGGAGAACTAGCTGGAGTTAGCGTTTTCGTGTGTTGACTTTTTACCTCTTATCTTCTAATCAGTGGCTTTTTTTTTTTTTTAATTTGTGTTGTAGCAGGTGAAGTTGAAAATGGCAACTGGGGCTGTTTCAGCTCCGTTTATCGGTGTCAAAAGCAGGCATCATAAGGGCATCGCAAAAAGCTCCGATTTCATTAGAGTTTCTGACTTGCAAAGGGTTAAGTTTCGACGGACTAAGATTGGCGTCGCGATCAGAAATTATTCCCCAAACCCAAACCCAGCTGGTTCAGAAACCGTTGAACTCGAGCCGGCCTCATCAGATGGAAGCCCACTCTTAGGTATTTTAACTTTGTGTTATTTGCTACTATTATGTTCTTCTGATTGTTTTTTTTTTCACAACTCAATTTTATGGATTCGGATTCTGAATCCCAATACCCGATTGTTTGTGCTAGGACTCAAAATTTCATTCCGCACCCAACAATTTATTTCTGACATGATTTGACATTTACCATAGAATTTATTATCACTGCTCTATTTTTAGTTATATTTACATTTTGCATTTAATTAGTACAACATACTTCACCACTTTTCACCTACTTTTTGGACATGATTTGCCGTCTACAGTCAAAAACTAAAAAGTTTTTAAATCCCACAACAACCAGAACAATGATTCTTACTATTAACAAAACTATCAACACCCCAAGATTTTGATGACTAGAATACTTAGGAATGAATATTATCACATTTTACGCGGGTTTGTCTAAGTATTGTTTGGCTTACCTTAGATATGATTTTCTCAACCTTTTCAAATGTAGTCCCGAGACAGAAATATTGTGAATCGATACACAAAACGATCAGGAGAAAAACCCGCACGGTGATGGTTGGAAATGTGGCTCTTGGTAGTGAGCATCCCATCAGAATTCAAACGATGACCACAACGGATACTAAAGATGTGGCTGCGACTGTTGAACAGGTTCAAATATTAACCTTTTTTTTATTGCATTTACGTGGAGTCTTTAGAAAATTTTATTTTAAGTAAGTAACATTATTAGTTCAATCCACATAAGAATCCATTGTTCTCTAGAACTTCATGTTTGACTTGCTAATTATATTAAATTGTTATGTTTTTTCAGGTAATGAGGATAGCAGATCAAGGAGCGGATATTGTCAGGATAACTGTGCAAGGAAAGAAAGAAGCGGATGCATGTTTTGATATTAAAAATACCCTTGTTCAAAAGAAGTATGCTACATATGATTCACTTGGAATTAATAACTATATGTTATTATATATTCATTAATTCATTAATTGTTATGCAGCTATAACATCCCTCTGGTTGCGGACATTCATTTCGCCCCACCCGTTGCACTGCGAGTTTCTGAATGCTTTGACAAAATTCGTGTTAACCCAGGAAATTTTGGTACCTTATTCACCACCACTCTTCTCCAAACTTTTTTGTTATTATTATTATTTTTAATACAGAGACAAAAGGTGGTTTACCAATATATTAAATTTTAACCAGATTAATTTTCCAGCTGACAGGAGAGCGCAGTTTGAGAAGCTGGAGTACACAGAAGATGATTATCAAAAAGAACTTGAGCATATTGAACAGGTCTGCACCAGCCACTACTTATATTTAACATACTTTTCTGCTGTCAATTGACAAGATGATCAGTAATGAGCTTGAACCCAACATTACTATATTTTCTTCAGATTTTTAATATAAGATTCCACTTTTCTCGCTTTTATAATAGCAATTTTACACTTGTGAATTTTTTGTGACTTGTTGTTTATAATGTGCCGTGTTTGTCTTTTTGTCTCTTTGTTGATTGCTATTTTATTCTTCTTGTTTGCTTTTGTTTTAAATTCCTAGATGCATTTATACATCATGCAAAACACACCAGTTTTCCAGGATAGTAGTAGGTATCACGTAATTGAAACGAGCGAAACAATTTTTCATGGTGATTTTATATATATATATATATATATATATTTTGTTTGGGTAAAGCCGAAGGTGCGTATTTGCAGCTATTTTTGAGTTTTGTTGTTGCCTGCTCTACATGATAGTGAATAAACCATAAATGAAGTGGTATTTCAGGTTGTATATATGCAAATAACTTAATAAAAAATGGTTATGTTGATTTTGTACTTTTATTTATATATATATAGGTTTTTACCCCATTGGTTGAAAAATGTAAAAAATACGGACGGGCAATGCGTATTGGGACAAACCACGGTAGCCTTTCAGATCGAATTATGAGCTATCATGGGGACTCTCCCCGGGGAATGGTAAGTAAAACTTTAGTCAAACTTATGCAGTTTCTTCTTATTGGGTAACATGTTCATTTGACCACTTAACAGGTTGAATCTGCATTTGAGTATGCGAGGATTTGTCGGAAACTGGATTTCCATAATTTTGTATTTTCAATGAAAGCGAGCAACCCCGTGATTATGGTCCAAGCTTATCGTCTACTCGTAGCCGAAATGAATGTTCTTGAATGGGATTATCCATTACACTTGGGAGTAACTGAAGCTGGTGAAGGAGAAGATGGTCGGATGAAATCTGCCATTGGTATTGGAACACTTCTTATGGTATGTATGCCTTTTTAAGTGTATTATATATGGGATTTTATATATGTGTGTGTGTATATATTGACATGAACTTTTGTACACCCGCCTAACGGAGTACATTCATTTTTATGGTTCTTTTTTAAAACTTGCCAGTTTAATTTTTTAAGGTTTTTTCTGTTTTTTCTAATTTTTTCTGAAGAGATGTTAATTACGCAGGATGGTCTGGGTGACACTATTCGAGTTTCCCTAACCGAACCTCCAGAAGAAGAGATAGATCCATGTAGAAGATTGGCGAAACTTGGTACAACAGCAGCTGAGCTTCAGAAAGGAGTGGTAATATATGCAACACAAAAGATTATTATTTTGCTTAATCTCCACTCTTGACTTGGCGAAAGTTTTAAGGGTTTGTTATTATCATCATCACTAACCAGGTACCATTTGAAGAAAAGAACCGACGCTATTTTGATTTCCAGCGTAGGACTGGTCAATTGCCACTTCAAAAGGAGGTCAGTTTATAATTCTTCATGTTGTGATCCATTTGAATTTTTTTTTTTGGAGTCTCAGAACTAATGATTGTTGGGTGTTCTTGATACAGGGTGAAGAAGTTGATTATCGAGGTGTACTTCATCGTGATGGCTCAGTTTTGATGTCTGTTTCTCTGGATCAGTTGAAGGTCCATTCTGCAATGCTTTCTTAAACTGTCTATGATTATTTCATTATATATTGATTAAAAAGCATATTATATTTATCTTTATTTGTTTCTTGCTTTCATTTCATGATTTTAATTTTGAAAATTTTATATCCCTTCTGCTGCCCTACATACAGGCACCTGAGCTTCTGTACAAGTCTCTAGCAGCAAAACTTATTGTTGGAATGCCATTTAAGGTATACGTGCATGTCCATTACTGCACGAATATGATTCTCGATTTTCTTTTTCTTTTTATATATTTATTTCTTTAACTAATGCAGGATCTGGCAACCGTCGACTCGATCTTGTTGAGAGAGCTTCCAGCAGAAGATGATAAAGACGCAGTAAGCCTTTATTCATCGCCATACCATTTTTATTTCTCACGATCGAGATGATTTAATCACGTGTCATGTACTATATATATATACCTAATACCAGAGATTAGCTCTCAAACGGTTGATAGACGTTAGTATGGGAGTTATTACTCCTCTATCCGAGCAGTTGACAAAGCCGTTGCCCAATGCCCTCGTTATGGTAACTCTCAATGAATTGTCTACCGGTGCTCACAAGCTTCTTCCTGAAGGTACGTGCGTGCATATGCAGTTTACCTGCCCTAATACTAAAATTGCCCGAAATTCTGAAAGATGTTTGGTAGTCAATGCTAGTTAACTCAATGATTTGATTTTGATCAGGTACACGTTTGGTTGTCTCTGTGCGTGGCGATGAACCTTATGACGAGCTGAAAATTTTGAAGACCACTGACGCTGTAATGATTCTTCATGACCTGCCGTATTCGGAAGATAAAATTAGCAGAGTTCATGCTGCGAGAAGGTAATTTATTTAAAATTTTAAAAATATTTATTTATGTATTTTTAAATCAAATAGATTGAGGATCTTGGTGGATGCAGGATTTTTGAGTATCTTTCAGAGAACTCCTTGGATTTTCCAGTTATTCACCATATACAATTCCCTAAACAAATTCACAGGTACATCAGAATTAATATATATATATATATATATATATATATATATAGCTTAATTGAGATTAAAATATTGTATCTGACAAGTTTCTCTTTTTTTTTTTTTTGGTAGGGACGATTTGGTCATTGGCGCTGGGACCAATGCGGGAGCCCTTTTAGTAGATGGATTGGGAGATGGTATTCTATTGGAAGCTCCAGATCAGGACTTTGATTTCCTTAGAAATACGTCTTTCAATCTGCTGCAAGGCTGCAGAATGAGAAATACAAAGACAGTAAGTAAAAATGTTTCGGGGGGAGGGGGAAAGAAAGTAAATTGAAATTGTAAATAGCCGCCTCACGAATTTTGATCTCTGTGTGTGTAATGATATCAGGAATATGTCTCGTGCCCGTCTTGCGGAAGAACTTTATTCGATCTTCAAGAGATTAGTGCAGAAATAAGAGAAAAGACATCCCATTTGCCTGGTGTTTCGGTAAAATTACATGCTCAAAACGTGCTTTGGTCTTAAGATGATGCATGATCAGGTGTTTACTGTTTTGTTCTGTTGTGCAGATTGCCATCATGGGTTGCATTGTGAATGGCCCCGGAGAAATGGCTGATGCTGATTTTGGTTATGTCGGTGGAGCTCCTGGAAAAATAGACCTTTATGTTGGCAAGGTAACGTTATTTCATCCTTTTTTTTTTTCCTCCAATGCATTTAAAGATCACAGAAAATATCTGAAAGTAGGTGTCTAATTTCCTGGCTGAATAATATTAAATAGGAACAATTACAAAAAACTCCATCAAATTTTGAAAATTACAAAAACACCCTTGAGGTATGATTCCGCTCACATTTTGCCCCCGTTAGTTGACCTGAAGGGATTTGCTAACCTCTGGCTATTGTAATATTTCAAAAAGTTGAGGGGTGTAATTGTAAAACCTTTGATGACATCAGCAAGTTTCGTCATGTCAACTAACGGTTACGGCTAGGTAAAATGTAAGCGGAATCAAACCTCAAGGGGTGTTTTTGTTTTGTAGTTGTTAAAAGTAATATCATTATTTTTAAGTACCACAAACTTCAAGTGTGGTTTTTGTAATTTTCCTCTATTAAATAAGAAAAGTTACATATCCGTCGAACACATACAAACTTCAAGGGTGTTTTATTGATCTTATGTTAAACAAATGAGATTTTAAGAGAAAGTAGAAAAAAGAAAAAGAAAAACTTGGTCCGTCCGTGTCTTTTGCATAATGCAGAGAATTGTATGTTTGTTTCGAGCTATTTCTAGTCCCCGAGCAATTTTTACTATAAATGTTTCATGTGTTGACTCGTTCGATCAATCTTATGGAGCTCAGACAGTGGTAAAAAGAGGCATCGCGATGGAACATGCGACGGATGCGTTGATCCAGCTAATCAAAGACCACGGCCGCTGGGTGGACCCACCTGCCCAAGAGTAAGAAGATAGAAAAAAAAACGAGAAGAAAAAAAAATAAAAATTAAGAAATGCACTATTTGTTGTATATTGTGAGATGACCTTCTGGAGCTCATAACTACACAGCAAAATACATATAAGGAAATTGATATATGCAAACCTGCAGTACATACAATCTTTTTCCTTCATTGATCAAATATAATTTAGCACTGTATGTACTTTTGTTGAAGTCTTACATGTGTCAAAATGGAGGAGATTTTTTATTTTTTTAAAAGATAATATAAATGATGCTAGGAAATTACAAAGGTAATGGTATCTTGATATTATAAAAATAAGAAAATCAAAAAGAAAAAAAGAAGAAGAATACTTGGTCATACGTAAAACCCATTGTATGCTGATGTATAATCTACTTCGACAACAATCTGAAATGTTTAAATGTTATGTTCTTATTAATTATGTAGTTAATTTCTTTCTATTGTAATTCTTGTAGATCTAGTTATTTTCTGAATTTTTTTGACTATTACAACCGCTTCAGTATCTCTCAGAATGAATGAAGTAACTACCAAAATAAAAAAATGACTTGGAAACCAAAATTTTTAGTTCCCTCGACCACCAAAAGAAAATAATGACAAACAAATGATTGTTTATAACTAAAAAAATATATCTACTTTTGTCTTTAAAAAAGTTTTTTCTCATTTGTATCTCATCTATTTCTGTTATCTCTCTTATCTTTAAACTACCATTAATTTTCCACCACACAAAAACTTTATTTTATTTTCTCTTTCTCATCTTTCCACCATCGTTAATTCCCACCACACACAAAATCTTTTGTGCGTCCCATTTGAAATTTTATTTACCAAATAATTTTATATCCAATCAATTACTCAAAAAACACTAATTATATTCAATCATTATCTTACTAAAAAATCTTATCTCTTTAAAATTTTTATTTTCATTTTTTTCTAGTGAAACGAAACGAAAATGAACGAAATGATATCCAATCGCATACTTTCTTGAATTCGCGACTCCGAGTAATTTCGAACAAATGCAAAACATTTTATACTCTCTCCACTACATTCTTGATAGTTCAATTTGAAAAGGTGAAACGTTTATGTTCATATTTAAAATAAGTAATGTTTATGAGTAATTAGTTTCACAACAGAATTTTAATTTAGAATATACTTTTAAAAATTCAGTCTTTATTCTTCCAAGAAAATAAACAAAGGAAAAGAAAAGAAAAAAATGAACTAGAGATCAGTTTTGAAGAATTAAAAATTGATCATAAAATTTTCGGGCTTGTACGCTGCATATGTCCGATTTTTTTCATGTGAAAACTTTCCCTTAACTAAGGATATCCTCATGCCTCATGGTTAATATGACACAAATTTATTTAATTCTCAAAGTCTATAATTGTATATAGACGTAGGGATTTTATGTGAACCGTAAAACATGAAAATGAAAGTTGGGTTCTTTTTATGCGTTGCAACTGCGGATCTGCACCACCCCACACCACCGTGCGTCAGCAGTACGACAATGAACAACTATACGCTACATGGCATGCGACTATAAAATTCAAGAAGCTCAGCGCTTACTATGTTCAAGAAGAAAAATTTATTAATGTGGAACACATAATTTAAAACTTTTATTTGTTTTGATCGAGTTCATTACTAATATTAATGAATTCCCTAGGCTCTGCAAATTACTCGTGAAGGACCTAAGTAGAATATTTGGTATTCCAAAAATATTATTACTCATGATTTGTATTAAATCAGAGTATATTATAGTATTTAGCTTAAATTCATTAATGAATTTTAGTGACGTACTTTTATGTGTAAAAGATGTCATACTCTCAACTCGTGAATAATGTGTCTGTGTCTACCCAATATTTACAAATATGAATTACATAATTTTACATTTTTATTAATGAATGGAGAGTAGGGATGACAATTCCGCCCCGACCCGACCCGTAACGTTTGGGGCGTCCCGTCCCATGACTCGTGGCGGGGCGGGTCTGGGTAATGCCTCCGCCCCGCGGGTACCCGCCCCGCCCCACCATATATTTTTTTATTTTTAAATATATTTATATATGTTTAAATATTTATTTTGTATGAATTATTAAGATTTTGTACTTTTAGTATCGTTTTTAATTAATTTTTCATATTATATTTAATTTTTATAATAATATATATATTATTATACATTAAATTAATTTTAAATTTAATAAAAATAATAAAAAATAAATACAGTCGACCCGCTCCGCCCTGTGACTCGTGATGGGTCAATTCGACCCGCCACATGGAGTGGATGGGTCAGGTCCGGGTCCTGTAGTACTCGGGCCGACCCGACCCATTATCATGCATAACGGAGAATTCAAGACTAATTATTATAGCTCAAAAATAACTATTGAAACTCGATTTTCAAATTAGCTTGAACAATAGTGCGTTTGGCTCGACCACTATCTCTCTCATTATAATTAATAATAATAATAATAATAATAATAATAATTTATTATTATTATTATTATTATATAATTTATTATTATTATTATTATTATATATGCATATCAAAACTCGGATTATTCAACCGAACCGGATGAGGCGAGGCTGAGAAGTGAAAACCAGACCGTCTGAATTTGCGAAAGGATAATAGGATAACATTTTTCCCTCTCTCCAACTCTCTCCTACAACAATGGCAGCTTACAGCATCGCCGTCATCAATCTCCTTTTTTTCCTCCTCAATTTTCCTCTCCAACTCAACTCCATCTCGCACCAAGCTCCATTTCTTTAAGCCCCAAACCATACCCCGAGCCTCCACCGCAATCCACGCCGAGCTAACCACTCTCCCCGTCCTCTCCTTCGAAGGAACCCAAGTCGGCTCCGCCTCCCTCAACCTGAAGTCCGCCCCTTCCGAAACCGCACGCGCCGTCGTCCATCGAGGCCTCACCACCGACCTCACCAACCGTCGCCGCGGCACCGCCTCCACCCTCACCCGCGCCGAGGTCCGCGGAGGCGGCCAGAAACCCTACCCCCAGAAGAAGACCGGCCGGGCCCGACGCGGGTCCCAGCGAACCCCCCTACGGCCCGGAGGAGGCGTCATATTCGGGCCCAAGCCCAAGGACTGGTCCGTGAAGATCAACAAGAAGGAGAAGAGGCTCGCGATCTCGACCGCCATCGCTAGCGCCGCCGAGAGCGCGGTGGTGATTGAGGATTTCGATGATAAATTTGAAAAGCCCAAAACGAAGGAGTTTATTGCGATGATGGAGAGATTGGGCCTGGACCCGAAGCAGAAATCCATGTTTTTAATGACGGAGGTTTCTGATAACGTGAAGCTGTCGAGTAGGAATATTGGGACATTGAAAATGCTGACGCCGAGGACACTGAACCTGTTTGATATTTTGGATTCGCAGAATTTGGTTCTCACTAAAGGAGCTGTTGAGTTTTTAAATGAGAGGTATGGGTTTTCAAGCGAGGATGATGATGAAATGGATGAGTTAGAAGAAGCTGGTGAAGGTTAATTTTTTCCTTTCTCTCTTTATTTTTTAATTTTTCAATTTTATGAGTTTGTGAATTTTGAGTATGTGAAACTTATAATGATGGTAAACTAGTTTTTGGGCTTGGATTTTCTGGTTATGAGTAATTTATGTTATATAGTTGATGGTTAAGTGTTTTAGGAGTGTTGAGCTTATTGAAGATTAAGAGATGTGTTTGCTGCTAATGAATTTTTTTTTGACCGACTCTAAACTTCATCACGTTTTTAAGCAAATTAGTAGATAAGTAGCTGTGGATTAATAGTATACTCAAGAAACTGGGCATTTAAAAAGAAACTCGTAATAATCCATTTACTATGTGAAATCAAGAGGGAGCTGTGTGAAAAATTACAAGCATGAACGGATGTTTAGAACCGATTGCATTATAAAGAAATAATCAATTTGTAAATCAAGAATGTTGAAGGAAAATGAACTGTGTAAAATATCTGAAAGTGGAACCGAGATAACGATAATTTAAACTTGCATTGATCTGTAATTAGTGTATGCTTCTATGATGATGCTCCAATCCTTTGCCGGGTTATGTTATGCTTCTAACTCCTTTTGAACATTTTGATCAGGAGCTGATGTTGAAGCCAACTCCGATTCATCTTGATGATATCATCTTCTATATTTGCCTATTTTTGAGAAAGTTTATTGGCGAAATTTAGTGTTTGCCAATATGCATCCAGATTACAGGTTGATTGCCGATTTTCCTAAGCATCGTCAGCGCACAAACTCAGTTTCGTTCCTTTTCTTTTTTCTGATTTTGATTGTTTTGCTATTTTGACTCTATAATTGACTATGTTGGTAGAATGGGTAATGTGTAGTCTCACACTTTTCGCCGTAAATTTATGTTCATTCCATCTATAGAGTGTTGTTTTAATCATTTATTGGCTATTGCATATTATAAAGATTGCTTCAGCTATCTCTTCAAGTTATTGGAAGCATTCCCTAGTCTCTACATGAAATGAACTGCTCGCTCTGTGTTGTTTATCCAAACAATGTTACTTTGGTTAATGTGAATATCAAAGTGACTTTACTTTAGTAGTGTATCGTTTGCTGGAGGAGTAAGGATTTGAGCCTAGTACGAATTTTACAATAACAATATGATGTTTCACTGTAAAAGTATGGCCGTCTTATGAAACCGTTTTCATAGGGCGTTTTTACAGTAGTTTTTGTGAAATATTAATTATTTGATTCTTTATTGGTTTCATTATAGATTTTGTAACATTTGGTTAAATTAAAAAAAATAATCAAGTTGCTCATCTAAAAGTCATGTGCCTTTTCACGTCTATGCTCGCTTAGACCTGACTAGGTGGTCAACAAAACAAGTTGACTGTCTTTTTACACGCTTATGCACTAGGCGAGACGGTTTTTTCGCGCCTTACTGGACGACGCCTTCTGTTGCCTTTTAGAACACTGGCATATCAGATGTCATGTCAAAAGCAAAAATTCTAACATTTTACAAATTTTATTTACAATAGTTAAACCCATACAAGTTTTTAAAGGTCACACCACACGCACATATTCATATTTGATTATTTGTTTTTTAATTTCTCTCCACCTTCACGAACCACTCCTTCATTCTAAATCACTCCTTTACGAACTTTACTACACCATCCAAAAATCATCTCTCACAATAATAAATTTTTCTAAAAACTATTTTTCCTTCACACTGCTTCTAAAATTCTACCATCGTGAATGCCCTAGTCATGACAAGTGTTGTTGCATACATATAAATTAAAACTCTGTTCTCGAAGCTCTTCAGCTTCAAATTTATTGATTCAAATGGAATCGAAGTTAATTCGCATGTAGTATTATTGACATATAATTAGTCACTGTGATTGGTGGTCATTATTAGTTTAAGTCGACCGAGCTTGGTTATAATATTTTTAAAAAAATCTATAGAAGGTTACTTGTTAATATAATAACTAAATTATGACCGAACTTCGTTATGGTACAAATTTATTCAATAATTTTTAGATTAATATAAATTAATATATAAAATATTAAAAAAATAAAAAAAAATATAAGAGTTTGTATTATTATCAATAATTATTTTTTTTTTTGTTAATTATACTACATTATTGACTCATGCTCACAATGAAAATTTTAGATGTTGATTTTTATTTATTTGTAGTGAAAGGAAAAAAAAAAATTATATAAAAATAAGATTATATTGTAACATTTATTCAACTGACACATGGATATATAAAATACAAAAATTATAGGGCTCCGTAATGGAGCCCTATCTGGTTCTATAGAAAAATTCACATTTCATTAGGCAACTTTCAAAAAGTTTAAGTGTTTCTTTTTAATTCTTGAATTAGTTTTAATTTAGTTTAATTTCTCTACTTTAGGATTTTTTTTAATTCTATTTTATTTTTTGAAGGTCTCCTAAATTTTTATTTTTTTTGGTATTTTTTTTAATTTTAAAAATAAATTTTAAGAAGTCCGACTAATGGTTATGATGCCAATTTGCCCCAATATACAAATATAAAATGCATACACTTTGTAAAATGAGTTCTAATTCAAACATATTTGTCTATTAAGGAAATATAAGTAGTAGTGATATATCCAAAATCTTAATTTAATGTATTCATGTATTCAGATTCGCTTAACATGGTGCGTGATATAGAAATTGTATGTTCTATCTAGTGAAAATAAAAGAAAAGAAAATAATGTTCTCCTTAACTCTCTAAATTTTCTTATATTGTACAGGTAGATTGAATATATATTAAATTATGTGTCTTTAAATAATTATTTTTTATACGATATAATTTTTCTTTACGTAATATACATTTATTAATAATAGTCATTCATATTATAAACATTTTGAAATTATTAGATTAGGTGTCATGGAATAATTATTCCCTATACAATATAATATTCCTTTTCTTATACAATTATTTATTAATAATAGTTCATCTTAAGATTTTAGTCTTATTCTTTTACTTAAAATATATTAGAATTTTTTTTTAAGAACTTTCGTTTAAATAAAAACTAAATGTAATTTTTATGACTGCCACCTAAGGACAAAAATCTAAAATAAGAATTTAAAATATGAAAGAAAAAATAAATGGAAAGATAAATGAGTTTCGTTTTTAGAACAAAAAGTTATTGACAAAAAAAACCCACTAAATTACAAAGAAAGAAAAAAATATATTCATTAAATAATATAATTATTATTTTTAATATGTTGATAATAAAAATATCATAATTTAAAATGTAGTGTAATGGGAAAATAAAATTACACTAATTGGTTAGATTTTTTAAATTTCAATTTTTTTAGTTCAATAATAATCAATCATAACTTTTATCATAAATTAGTACAATATTTAAAAATAGTATAATTTGAAAAATAAAATTATAGTGGCAGATTTGATCTTTAAAATAATTTATATATATAAGTTTATTAAAAATAAAACTCAAAAAAAAAAAAAGGAAAAAAGACACAAAACAAATCAAAAGAAAAGCAAGAAGGAAGAAATAGAAAAAAAAACAAAAAAACAAAACAATTGGGTGGTGACATATGTCACCCCCAAACTCCTGCATGCCATCTATACTATTAAGGTATAGATAATAATCACTACAAAGAAAAAACAGTTTTCCGAGGGTTTTTTCTCTCGATTTTTATGAAAATTCCCTCGGTTTTTGGAAAAATCGAGGGGAAAACCGAGGGAAATGTTCCCTCGGAAAAACTGTCCTCGGAAAATAATTTCGAGGACAAAATTCCCTCGGAAAATATTTCCGAGGGGAAAACCGAGGGTCGTTACCCTCGGTTTATTCCAGCCGGTGGCCCTCGGAAAAATCGAGGCCAAAACCGAGGGTCATAAACCTTCGGAAAACCGAGGGTCAGGAACCCTCGGAAAACCGAGGGTGCTAGACCCTCGGAAAGCCGAGTTCCAATACCCTCGAAAACCGAGGGTTATGGACCCTCGGTTTTTCTTTTTTTTCTTTTTTAATTTTAATTTCTGTTTATTAAAAAAATCCCAAAAAAATTGAAAAATATAAATGAATATACAAATTAATAAACCAATTATTATAATAAAAATATCTGAAAATTTAGAATTATTACATCCGTTCGACACACTAACAAAGTTTATGTAAATCAAAATATCCTAAGATGGGGGGGAGGACTACTGTAAACGAGCATACAGCGCGGCCATCTGGGCGTTCATCTGCGCCTGAAATGCCTCCTGCTGCCGGCGCTACTCGTCACGCTCCTCCTCACGTCGTCGCTCAGAATCAACGTATCGCTGCTGGATCAGCTCAAGCTCCGCCCTCTGCGCCTCCTGAGCTCGTCTGGTGGCTTCCAACTCCTCTCTCTGCGCCTGGAGCTGTGCCTCGAGCTCTCTGACCTGCGTCCGATCAGACTGAGAGGAGGTGGAAGAAGAGCTGCCTCTGAAGAAACCCTTTGCAGTAGCGAACGCCTTTCTGAACGAGCCGGTGCCGTAGATCTTTCCCTTCTGCGACCCGACGACGTCGAAGAAAACGCGATCAGAATCAACCTCGGTGCTCGCATCCTGGGAAGACGCTCGTGCCCTCTCCAGGTTTCGCTCGTACTCCTCCTGGAAATACAACTCGTTAGTAAGTTTTACATTAAAACCAAAAAACAWATTAAAACAACAAAGATACTCACATTAADAGTACTGGYTCTRGCATCGATCCACGAGCCGTCGTCCCTCATGTGAGTACGAACAAAAACCTGGTGCMCCTTGGCCGGCTCACCCGTCTCCCGCTCCTGTATCGAAATAGAATTTTCAAATAATTAACATTAAAATTAAACAAATAAATAATATATTATTATATTCCAAATTTACTTACGATATCCAGAGCATAATCGATATTAGATCTAGCTCCCCCCCCTGTGCTTCGATATCCCAGTACCCGGCCCAGCACGCTCGCTCTTCCTGTTCCGGCTGCACTGGTCGGATCTGGCCTTATTCTCGGGCTTATCCCACTCYGCCTTCCAAGCCCTAATTGAAACGCGTGATATATAATGTGTTATAAATTATCTATTATAAGTAAAAAAAATCTAATTTAATAAGAAAATATATAACAGAATCATTTACCTCAAGAGCGATGGGGTAACGCATCGATGCAGCTGACCACCATGAGTATCATGAAACTGCTTATACTCGTTCAAAACCTTCCCGTACTTCTCCCCGATCATCGGAAAAAACACGTCCCGTATCTACTGAACACTATACGCAGCCGGGTCCCAATAACAAATCCCCTACAAAAGAAAATAATAATTACATTTCAATTGATACATATGATTGTGCATTTACATTACAGATTAAAAGATTTGGATATAAAATAATAATTACCTGAAACATCTCCCACCAAAACTCCTTAGTCTCCGAAGGGACTGCCTTATAGCACCACCTGGCCTCTTGGAGATCCCTCTCGAAGATCTCCCGCAGTATGGTAGTCACCTTACCATGTCTGCTGTGTAGCCTGTATTCAATTATTTTGTCCAAAGAAACATATGGATAAGATAAGCCATATTACAATCACGCTCTCAAACTGTCCAAAGAAGTGGACAATTCGGGATTTAGTATCGAACTCTCTATTCGATACAAAATCCCAAACMAGGCTAAGGTATATTGTTTATAAAGAGTGTATCTTGGATCGAACATATTTTGAACMRCSTTTTTMGATAGATGAAACCTCCACGGCCGGCGCCGTACACCACGTCATCACAGACGTATACATCAAGTAATAAATCAAATCATTTAAACAATATATAAAAAAAATATGTACTCATAACACAACATGCATACCGATCACCACGGTACTTCACCACCACTATCACGAACAATTTAAAACATTTTGAAAACCACCGTCCATTTTGAAAAAAAATTTGAAAACCGTTATTGGAGGGACGAAACCTCCCGGCCGGCGCCGTACACCACGTCATCACCGACGTCTTCCCAAACCAATCACAACATCAAGCAATCATAAGCCATAACAATAAACCATAAAAAACATGAAATTAACATGCACGTACCGATCACCACGGTATTTCACCACCACCATCAAAAACAATTTAAATGAAATTGCATAATGGAACCCTAATTTTGTAATTATTTCTAAATTAAACCCTAATTATGTAATTATCCCTAAATTGAACCCTAATTGGGTAATTATTTCTAAATTAAACCTAATTAATTGATTAATCCTAAATTAAACCCTAATTTTGTAATTATTTCTAAATTGAACCCTAATTATGTAATTAAATAATTAACTATTATCAAATTGAACCCTAATTAATTGATTTTAAATTAAACCATTTTAATTTCTAAATTGAACCCTAATTTGAATCTCTAGAACCTAATGGTATATTCTATAACTATTGGAAAACTAAATTGAACCCTAATTTTGCCATTAATCCTATAAACCCTAATTTTCAAGAACCCTAATTCATAAACCCTAATTTCAAGCCCTAATTCATAAACCCTAATTTCAAGCCCTAATTCATAAACCCTAATTTCAATCCCTAATTCATAAACCATCAAACAGAATTAAAAACAAAAACAGAATTAACGAATAAAACAAAAAATGTAAACTTACCTTCCGAATCTGGCGGAGAAACGGGCGGCGAAGGTGGGCGGCGGTTGGGCGAAGCTGGCGGAGACTCCCGGCGAAGGTGGGCGGCGGGCTGCGGCGGCTGGCGGAGACTCCCGGCGAAGGGAGCGGCGGGCTAGCGCGACGACGGGCGCGCGGCGCGGCGGACACGGCTGATGGCGGGGGCTTCTCTTTCTTCTTCTCTCTTTCTTTCTCTTTTTTTTCTTTCTGTTTTGTGTGAGCAGCGGGTCTGTGCCCGCTGCTGTTTTAATCTGAAAAACCGAGGGCCAGGACCCTCGGAAAAGACCTCGTAAATTTTTTAAACGAGTCAGAGCCTGGAACCGGGTCGACTAGAATTCGAGTAGAGTATGATTTTTTTTTATTATTTAAAAAAAACCGAGGGTCAAGTGACCCTCGGAAAAACCGAGGGTACCGAGGACCCTCGGAAATTTCCGAGGGGAATAACTACCCTCGTTTTTTAAAAAAAATAAAAAAAAAAGAAAACGAGCACGAAACGGACCGGAAACCGATCCCCGTGGATCCACGACGCCGAGACGCATCCCTACCCGCCACGTTGGTGAATCTTTGGAGTTTTCTTCTATTTTTTGCTAATTTTCTAATATTTATAAGGGTTTTTCGATTTTTTATTTAAAAATTCAAAAAAAATAGGAAACGAGCACGAAACGAGGCACGACCGACCCTCGATGTTCCGAGATCACGAGACGCACCCCCGCTCCCTCTTAGAATTCACGACGCCTCGTCGCTTCGCGTTTCCAGCCGAACGACTTGATCGATCGATCGTATCTTGATTGTTTAGTCGAATTGCATGGAACGTGTGGATACGCACCTGTTCGTTCATATTTTTCGACTGAAATGGGGCCATAACCTCCCCACGTGCCCGTGATGATAGGATTTGTTCAATTTTATGATTTTTCTATTTTTCATATTTTTTTTCACATTTTTTTTAAATTTTTTACAAAACCGAGGGTTCCTTAAATCCTCGGAAATTTCCGAGGGGAGACCAAAACCCTCGGAAATTTCCGAGGGTTTGTGGGACCCTCGGTTTTGTAAAAAAATAAAAAAAAATCGTAAAAAATATAAAACGAGGCGCGAAACGACCGTAAACCAACCCCCGTGGATCCCCGACGCCGAGACGCACCCCTCCCCGCCCGTTCGTGATTTTTTGGGTTTTCCTCCTATTTTCTACTTTTTTTTTTATTTTCTTCTAGGGTATTTTTTCAATTTTTTATTTAGTAAAAAATCGGAAAAAAATACGAAACACGCACGGAACGACCGGAAACCGACCCCCGTGGATCCAAGACGCCGATACGCACCCATGCCCTAAATGATCGTGAATTTTGGGCGTTTTTTCCTATTTTTTATTTTTCTAGGGGTTTTTTCGATTTCTTATTTAAAAAATCGAAAAAAAATACTAAACGAGCACGAAACGAGGCACGACCGACTCTCGATGTTCTGAGATCACGAGACGCACCCCCCGCTCCCTCTTAGAATTCACGACGCCTCGTCGCTTCGCGTTTCCAACKGAACGACTTGATCGATCGATCGTATCTTGGTTGAAAAATACGAATTGCACGYAACGTGTYGATACGCACTTGTTCGTTCATATTTTTCGACCGAAATGGAGCCATAACCTCCCCACGTGCCCGTGATGATAGGATTTGTTCAATTTTATGATTTTTTTTTTATTTTTTCCTATTTTGTTTCTTATTTTTTATTTTTCAAAAAATCCGAGGGTCGAATAACCCTCGGAATATTCCGAGGGTATCAAAAGACCCTCGGAAATCAGCAAATTATTTTATTTTTTTATTTTTTTAATTATAAAAAAACCGAGGGGAGCCCTGACCCTCGGTTTTTTGGGCGACTTTTTTAATTTTTTTTAAATTTTTTTATTATTAAAAAACCGAGGGGAGGCAATTATCCTCGGTTTTTTCCGAGGGTACAAGCGACCCTCGGTTTTTTGTGAATTTTTTTAATTTTATTTTATTTTTGGTTATCAAGAAACCGAGGGTAACCGTTGACCCTCGGTTTTTCCGAGGGTCTGATGCCCTCGGAAATAACTCCGCTCGGAAAGTCCTCGGTATTACGTTCGGTAATTATTGCGGTAAGTTTTGGCGGCTAATTTTCGAGGGAAAAACCGAGGGGTCTTATTTTCCTTCGGAAAAAACCGAGGGTCTCAGTTTCCCTCGGTTTTCTCCGAGGGAAATGAAACCCTCGGTTTTCCCCTCGGAAAAATGCAGTTTTTTTATAGTGAATAATAATAATAATAATTGTCCAATGTAAACATACAATGACAAAATTTCCCCTATAAATAACAATAACAATAATAATAATTCTCACCACTCCTGTGATATCTAGAAAAACATCTGGTGAGTTTTCTTCTTTCTTGCCCAATTGATTTTCAATCATCAATTAAGAAATATTTAGTATCAATTAAGAAATTTCTTATTATTTATATCAATTAAGAAATTATTTGGCCAAAGAATAAATAATAAAAGAGTATATATTAAGTAAGAAATACATACAAAAATTAGTAAAAAATTTTGCTATAAAGACTCTTTTTGCAAAAAAAATAAATAAATAGAATTTGTATATAATAATTAATAAATACATAACAGCATTTGAACATCTAGTAAATTTTATTTTTTCTCTTATCAAGTAATAAATTCCCGACCTTAAAGTYAGAGTTTATGAATAAAAACTTGCTGGAATAGTGCCGAAAGATTTTCCCGAGCAATGTTGGTGACATAGGAATTTACTTTTATTGTTTCATTTATAATAAGAGTTGTGGTGGTGTCACAAGTTTAAACTATTTAATAGGTGCATATTTAACATCATAAATTGATTTACTAGGAGAAGAGTCTCAGAATGTATGTAAATAAGTCTTTTCCCACTATATGAATTTTCATACTAGAAGAGCAAAATCTTATTTTTTATTTGTTGTAAAAGAGCATGCCAATTTAAAATTTTAAGTCTCTTTGAAAATTTCAAATCTCAGCTTAATGTGGTTGATTTTCAACTTTATATTCATTTTTCAATTACATTATGCTCCCATTTTCCATATAAATTCGATTGATTCAAAATATTAATTTGACATTGTTGGTTTTTCAACTTTTTTTTCTTTCAATAATCCATGTTCTAATTTTCCATATAAATTGGCTGATTTGGTTGGTTGTTTTTTTCATTGATTTCTACGGTTTAAAATTAAAATTTCACATTGATTTTCATCTAATTTTATTTTTTTTTCTCCTTTCTTCAACTAGAGAATTTAAAGAAGAAAGTTGAAATTTTACGGTGATTGTATATAATCCATTATTAGAAAAATATGAGTATTGGTATTTGCGTGTAAATATATAATTATGATTTTTTTAATCTTTTCTCTTTTTTTGAAAAATGAGTACACGTAATTGTTCGTTTTTCTATTTTTTATTTTTTTCGACCTTTCAATTAGAGAACTTAAAGCAATACAAAATTTGACAGTGATTGGATATGATTGATAATTAGAAAATATGAGTGACGAATATTCAAATTTGCAGGTAAATATATAATTAGGATATTGTTGTTTTAATTATATTTCTTCGAGAAGTGGGTAGACGTAATATGCAGGAGAATAATAAAAAAGAAAAAGTGAGTAAATATACTTTATGAAATTTTTATAATCGAAAGAAATAGTTGTTACTAATGGAGATTGTCTAAAATATGAAACAATAGCTAAAATAACAAAGATAAGAAAACATATTTCACATATTGAGTTTGACAAACCCCACCAATCAAGTTCAGATTATTTTTGGTTTTCAAGTCTTTTTTATATTAAATTTATAATAGAAAAACCCAACACACACATAATCTTTCCACGTACGCCTTGAATGCAAAATCTTAACTGCTATAAAGTTCATCGAAAAATTATTAATTATATGAATGATTTTAACACCTTCTAACATTAGGATACCTTTAAAGTTTCAGCGAAAACATTTACCGCTTATGATTTTCTTATGCGATGACTATAAACAAGAGTCAATGTCAATCTCTCTCAAACGTCAGCCTTTGTTGAAGAATTTATTGTTTAGCCATGGTCATATCTATGTTGTTGTTTTATGCGTCACCAATCGAAAGAGTTTGAAAATATTAGTGAGAGGTGATGAAGAATCAAAATAGAACATGTCCAACAATATTATTTACCAATATATAATTTTAATGTCATTTATTTTAAGTTGGTTCTCTCTCTCTCTCTCTTTATATATATATATATATATATGTGTGTGTGTGTGTGTGTGTGTGTGTGTGTGTGGGGGGGGGGGGGGGGTGTGCAATGAGAACCTTCCGCTATATGCGAACCTGCGAACTGGTGTTTTTATTATATAACAAAGTGCTTTTATAATATATCAGTTATATACACCGGCAGTATTTTTATTATATAATTATAGTGTTTTCAATCAAATAAGGGAAAGAACATTTAAAAAAATCCATATATATATATATATATATATGTGTGTGTGTGTGTGTGTGTGAAATTTATTAGCTTCGAAGTCTATCAAAACTCTTTATTTTTATTTGATACTCATCTATCCTGTGCATTGCATGGGTATAAATACAACTCCCTTAGGTTCTTTTTAAGTGTCGTTTTAGAAGTTAACACGTTTCAGATTAGTTGTCGTTTTAGAATTTTTTACCAATTTTTTCCAATTTCATCCCACTATTTTTAACAAACAAAACAAATTTATGATAAAAGAATAATTATGAATAAATAGGTAAAAGAGTAATTAATATTATTATTAATTAATTAAAATTATATTAATCAATATTATATGTTTCTTAATTCTCAACATAAATTTTAATAATACATCTAATATACGGAGTAGTTCTCACAAATAACAATAATCTTTGAAAGGTTTTGTGTTCTGAAGTCAACTACAGTAAACCCTCTATAAATTAATACTGTATAAATTAATAAACTTTCTAAAATAATAAAATCTCCCTTTTCCGACGTGGGTCTTTGTAAAAAATCACTAGTTTCGATAAGATAATAAGATAATAACTTTTCAAAATATCATTTATAAATATTAGGTCCCATTAAAATTCTAAATTAATAATTCATAAATATTACAGTTATAAATATTATGGTAATTTGCTAAAATATGAATCTATTGTTACTTGTTTTTTTCTTAAAATTTAAATCTAATTGGATTTAATCCTACTTTTTTAATTGCAGCCAAGAGTTTCAGTGTCGATTTCTCTAGTTGCAACAAAAAATTGTGAAGAGTTCCTGTCTTTTTGAGTGCATGTGGGATGATCTCTCTTATACTCACATAATGCTTTACGCATTTGATCATTTATGGATGATTTTGCGATGCCTTTTAGATGAGAAGACATGATTGGGTGTTATGAATTATTTTATTTCCATGTTGAGATATATATAGTATATGTTTCATTTATCATGTATGAATATATTTAATTGACTATAATAATTATTTAAGTGCACAAATTAATGTAAACATGTATATTTAAGTAATTCCAATGAATTGATACATGCATCCATGAATATAATAGTTAATAGTATAGAATGAATTGATATTATACATGAATATATTTAATTAATTACAAAGAATTGGTTGATGCATGAATATAATCAATGAAATATATTATTTTCAATATATATGTTCTAAATTTGCTGAATTTAAAAAGTGTCTCTTTTAATTAATAAAATATTAATTTATCGATATATTAATATCTCTTTAAATTAATAAAATTTCATGGTCCCAATATTATTAATTTATAAAGATTTTACTTTACATTGTTTATTGATATTTTCCTTTTGACTTCTTTTTATATATGAGTAAGAGATATATGTAAAATTTCTGTATAGATATATCATTGAATCATATTGAAATATAATTTAAGTATAACTCGGTATAATTTTATTTAATCTGAACAAATTATATACTCTTTATTAAGACAATTGATTCCAACCTAAACATGATACTATGATCATAGTAGGAAAAGAAATTAGAAAAATTCAGTAATCCGATTATAAGTGTTTGAGTTGGAATCAAATTGTAGAATTGGTGATTGTGTGGACTTCTAAGTCCTAAAAGTTTAGGAATATAATAATACATGCTACTAATAATTAAGTAATTAATTAACCTAAATAACTATGTAATCTTTTTATTTATCCCCTGAAACGGCAAGGATTACGACTAAATTGACTCTTATAAAATCCCTTTTCCCCCTTTGATTTACTCTCATCTTTTTCCTTCTTCCCCGTTTCACTATCTCATAGTCTATCTGGTTTGCTTCTATTTCTCGCTCTTGGCATACTACTTTCTCTCACCGGCGCGCCGTCGGATTCCTACCAGTTTGTCTCCGCCGATCGTATACAGCGCGAAAAGTCGTCTAAGAACTCAATATGACTGAGCCTGCGACATGTGTTGTTGATTCACTGGTACGTTCTTTTTTAATTTCCCGACTTTTGGGAAAATTGTATAATATGTAATTCCTGTAATTAAAACTTGAGATTGACGCATATGTATGTATGTATACACGAAGAAGACGAAGTTTTGACGTGGTAGATAATCAAAATCAGGGGCGTAGCTATATATATTGTTGTAGTTTACTAGCTTAATTTCAGAGAGTAAAATCAAATTAAGGAGGTGAATATAATACACGCGCCGGCTATTTCTCATAATTAGGTGCACACTGAAATGAAATTTTAAAAATAATTTGGTAAATTCTCATAGTTACTGAAGATATTCACGCACTGGCTATTTTCACTATGTGTGTTTTGGACCTCGCTTAGATTAATCAACAATTTTTACTTTCTGCGATGCTTGATGTTTGTCCAATCAGATTTACCACGTGTAACCCCATTTTCTTCTTGTGGGCACCATTAATTGTAATTCCAATGAAGAGATGGGGGTTGTGAATTACATGCTTATTTTAGTTTGGCATAATTCTTTCTGTGGGTTTTTTCTTGTTAGATGACATTGAGCTGCTGTTGTGAATTCAGGAAATTTCTAAGGTGGGCCCACTTACAGAGAAGTGTGAGTTAGGCATGAGTATGGCTGATTGCAATCAAGCCAATGATGTCGAAAATTCCAATAACGAGAAATCAAATACCGATGATATTGAGGAGGATCAAGTGACAGAGTCGGACGATGGAAAGTTAGAAGTAGTGGTTCGTGGAAATCAAATACTGATATTGACTGGTGGCTCATCGAAATCCAAAAAAAAGGAGTCTGAGGAGGATCAAGTTGCAGAACAGGATGCTGTGAATGGGAAAGTCAACGAGCACCCGGACAGGAAGTGCGTGGAAGATTATCCTCCCCTTCCTATAAGCAGGAGTCGAAAAGTGGAGAGCAATATTGTGGCTGTCACGAGTAGTAGAAAAGAGGTTTCGAATATAGCGCCTGGGACAAAAGATGTCGAGGCTGTGGCAGTAGAACCATTCTGTTTTTTGATGAAGGTTCCGAGACTCGATGACGCAAGTGTTCAAGAACAGATCAGTCTTGCAAAGATTCAAGTCGATGAAAAGACGAGGCTCAGGGATTCAATTCAACTCCAAATCGAAGAGAAAAGAGTTAGTACTCATCTATCCTATCCTATCCATCTATCTATCTATCTTTTTTTTAAGTTTAATTTTAATTTCTAAGGGCTAAACACTAATGTTATTGCATTGTTAATCTTCAAATTTCCAGGCCAACAGTCAGAGTCACAGACTTGATTACGAATCTGCCAAGGATGAAGTCAACAAAGCGAAACTGTTGGTGAAGTCAAAACTTAAAAAACTTCGTGAAGAATCGCCCGCTGACCTTGGTAGTGAAGATGAGCTGCATTTAAAGGTAAGTATTAGTTGAAGTCATTTTAGAGTGGAAAGTGGGGAAAAACATAAACATATATATATATATACATATGGTTTAATTGACTTTTTATTTGGTCTGCAGATCTTAAGGAAGGAGCTTCAAATCCTCAAAGAGAGCATCGTAACAGCTGCAGCAGCTGCTACAGAAGCAGATAAGTTGTATAATGCTGAAGATTTAAAAATCAAACAACTTCATGCAAAGTGCAGAGCTGCTAATGATGCCCGCCGAGCTGCGAATGTTCACTTGCAGAGTCTGAAAGAGAAACTTCATGCAAAGGTAACTTCATTACTTATTTTTAGTGTTTGTTTGAACTGATCATCTAGTTAGAAATAATGGTTACGAAGAAATTGTATTTTTGAAAAGTGGTGGACTGGCAAATCAACTAAATTCAATTAAATACTTGAAACTGCAGAACCAACAGTTTTTCCAGTACAAGGATGATGCAGCAGCTGCCAATAATTACGCACGCAGCGGGAACAAAAAGGCACTTCATCGTTTGTGTGCGAATCAGGTAATAACAAGTTTTGTAATTTCTCCTTCTTCTCTTCGACTCAAAACCTTGTAACTTTATGACTGACTCTTAACTTCTGTAGGTTGAAAGAATAATGGAGCTCTGGAACACAAATGACGAGTTTCGCCGAGACTATGTCAACTCCAACACGAGAAGTGCAATCCGGAGATTGGGGACTTTGGACGGCCGTTCACTGGGCCCCGGCGAAAAACCAACTGCCCTACCCATTTATCCTCGCGAGAGGGTCGATTTGGTACCGAAAATCCCAACAAACGTGACACGGGCTGATAAATTACTGAATAGAAGAAAAGAAGACGAGAATGGAAAGGTGACAAATAAGAAACCTACTACTCGACCTGCATTAAAGAAACTAAGCGAGACTGAGTTGACTAAGAAGGCCGAAGAAATGTTGAGGAGGGAGGAGGCTGAGGCTAAGTTGAAAGAGCAACGTCTATTGGAGGAGCTTGCCAAGGCTGAGGTTGCACGCGAGAAGAAGAAGAAAAGGCAAGCCGTGAAGGAACAGAAAGAAGCTGAAGAAAAAGAAAAGGTGAGATTACATTCATTATCTGCATTTCTTTTTCATACACCCCACCCACCCCCAATTCCTAGGCATATCATGATGTCAGACTTAAAACAAAAGTGATTTTCAGCTTTTGACTTGAAAAAAAGTAGTTTCTATTGTTTCTCAATTGCCGACTTTTGATTCTGCATATTTCAATCAAAAAAATAATAACCAAACACCCTCTTTTAACTTGTTTTAAGTTCTAACTTCTTCCTAAAAGTAGAAGTTTTTGCAGACATTCCCTTAATAGCCTGCCTATTGATATTAACTGGAATTTTAAAATCATGCAGGAGAGGCAGAGGAGATTGAGAAAGAAGGAAAAGAAGGTGGCTGATGCTGCAATGGATGTCAATAATGACATCAGCAATTCTGAATCGAGTCGACTGTGGTACCTAAGAAGACTCGAAAGCGTCGGCCATCGACAAAGGCATTGCCTGTGCCTCCAGCTCTTCTGCTGGGCAATCGGAACAAGAAAAGTTATCGGCAGTTGATGTGGACGGGTTTGATTAGCCTTTTTGTTTATATTCTATTCTGGCTCGGGAATGTAGATGTGTTTTCGAAACTAACCGTCGTCGACTGGTGATTTTTGGTTTAAGTCAGAGGGAGTTGACTAAGACCTGATGTTTATATGTGCATACTTGTTATAATTTATCCAGTCAGGTTGTGTTCTTTGTAGAGATATGGTTTTTTGTTTTATTCTCTCTGGGCTTTATCCAGTCAGGTTGTGTTCTTTGTAGAGATATGGTTTTTTGTTTTATTCTCTCTGGGCACGTAAGTTAGCTAATAGAGAAGTTTGGTCAAAACATGTCAGTTTAGGGGACCAGATTATTGCAAGTGTTTTTTCTTGCAGAACTTGCAATTTATATACTACTTCGTCAAATTTCTTATTCTCCTATTTTGAATACATCTTTAATGCTAGAGTATATATACACTTGAACTGTGAGTCACCCGGTTCTTCTGTAGAACCAGATAGGGCTCCATTATGGAGCCCTATAAATAACATGACATTCATCTAAACCCTTAATTATTTTTTCCTTTTTATTTTTTCTTCCATTTTTTATAAATGCACGGTGGGATGAATGCCATGTGTTATATAAGGCTCCGTAATAGAGCCCTATCTAGTTCTATAGAAAAATTCGTGAGTCACCGTAATAGAGCCCTATCTAGTTCTATAGAAAAATTCGTGAGTCACCGTAATAGAGCCCTATCTAGTTCTATAGAAATTCGTGAGTCACCGTAATAGAGCCCTATCTAGTTCTATAGAAAAATTCGAAATTCGTGAGTCATCGATGAAACAGAGGCAATCCAATAAATAGAAGATGGAGGAGGAGCTTTTTTAAAATACTAGTAAAATACACCTTCATTGCACGTGATAACATAATAAATTAATAAATCAATGATATATAATTCAAAAGTTGACATATATAATGGAAAAGAAAAGTCCTAAGGAATTAAACATTGAGATACAAATAATTATGGGAAAAAATGCACTATGGATTTAATAAGTGTTAAAATCTGTTTATAATAAAATAAGTATCCAACGTTTTTTTTTCTTAATACAATGATAAAACAATTTTCTTTTCCTTTCTAATTTTCAATGAAAACAACATTATTATTTAAAGACAAAATTGCAAAATAGCCCCAGTAACTTAGGGGTTGATAACTTAATACCACTAAATATATCCGGTGGCAAATTTACCCAATAACTTATAAAAAGATATCAATTTAACTTCAATTTCGCACGAAAACAAAATTTCGCCGGATTTTTCAATTTCTGACGAAAAATGTTAACTTTGACCAATTTTGACAAAGTCAATGATGATGTGGAAAAAAAATTAAAAAATTTATTTAAAATTAGAAATTTATTTTAAGAATCTTTTAAAATATAATATTAAAAAAATGGAAAATATATTATAAAACCTGAGATTTTTTAAATATGCCAAAAAAAATATTATTAAACTATAAAATAAAAAAAACTTGAAAAATACTTTTAAAATCTATTTTTTATGAAATATGAAAAAGAATGTAATTAAAATAAAAAATAAAATAAAATTTGAAAAATGATTTATAAAGTCTTTGAAATTATATTGAATATGCAATGAAATACTTAAAATATAAATCCAAACAGAATATGGGTAAATATATATAGAAAACTGAAATTTTTTTTATATTTAATAACATTTTAATATTTATAATAATTTCAGGTATTATAAAATAATTTTCTACATTTATCTTAAAACATTCTCTTTTCATATGCAAAATAATTTCTTTTATAAAATATTTCTTGGATGTTTTTTATTATGTATTTTAATATAATATTTTACATATTTCAAAAAAACCTGAATCTTAATAAATATTTTTCCATATTTATTATTGATTATATATATATTTTTTACATACTTCAAATAATTCCGAATTTTATAATATATTTTCTCAGATTTTTTTTATTTTATTTCTGAATAGTCTTTTTTTTTTATTTAAAATATTTTCAGATTTTAAAATATTTCCCTAGATTTTGTTTTAAATTTATATTTTAATAGTATTTTTTGAAAATCTAAAATAATCTCAAGTTTTATAATATATTTTTCATCTTTTTGTTTTTAAAAATTTAAATAATTTTTTAAAATTTTAAAACAAATTTCTAATTTTGTAATCAAATTTTATAATTTTTGTTATTATTTTTTGTTCTTAGATTTATTTGTTCTTAAGTAGTATTGTGGTGTGAGGTTTTGTGGACTTGAATTCTTTAACAAAAATACGGGCAAATGTGATTGGAATGTTTATCTGAGAAGATATGGTGAGCCAAAATGTGGTTATCAAATATGAATCCGAATGACATGGGTAATTTTTGAATTTATGAAATATGGTCGACTATTGACATGATAGTTACCGAAAACTAAATACAATCATACATTATTTTATATATCATTACGGAAGTTTTTCGTTCAGAATATTTGATACCACAAGAGTTGTCAAAGTATTAATTCCTTTTGATAATTCCAAAAAGTTGAACTACCAAATAAAGAGGGTACTAACCTAAAAAATAGAGATCAGTGACCTAGAAAACCTTCAAATGTGACACAGCGACCTCCAAAGAATCTGCAATCGTCCCAGCGACCTCGACTTCCTGCAAAACAACGCCTAAAACGGGCCGGATTTCGAGCCCGTTAAGGCCCTCTGACGCTTAAGTTAATAAGCGAATAACACACTTCTTCTCTCTCAATAATATTAGTGCACTCAAAAATAATAAATGCGTAAACAAGCATTAACCTCTAAGAAAGAAGCCAAGGGCTCCTTTTATAGGGACAGGAGAAGAATCCCAATATCTAGGGCTACCTTTCATGATAAGAATTTCATTTATGCCAGGATTCTCACAATCGTCTCTCAGTTTGGACTCCTCATTTATGGCAAGTTCCCATAAACAACAAACTTCTCCATAAATATCCCAATTAAACCGGGGCATACAGCCCACCAGGCCCCTAATAACTCACGTACACCAAATTCATAAACGGGCTCAAATACTCAGCCCAAATTACAAGAGGTCGCGACCCTGTATGAAAAGCCATCCCCATACTACAGGTCGCTACTCTTCACAAAACCATCCACTCGATTTATTTCATCTCGCCCTCCTCCCAGGGGCACACTCTCCCTAGGAAATGAGGTCGCTTTCCACAAATAGTCGCGTTTATCACATAATCTCACGTGTAGTTATTTTGGTCCGTATCAGCTAGTCTCCCATGTTCTAGCTGATTGAGGCATGAAATCAGGTAGGACATGTAAACATAAAATTTCAAAAGTGTTAAACAAGCACACGAGCGAAAAAGCAATGTATCGCACAAAAGCTCGCATCAAAACCACCCAATTTCAACAAACCGAGCTCCGACAGGTCGCAACATGTTCCCGCGACCTGAGAGATATCGAGCTCACTCCTCTTTTTCACAAAACGACCTGGGAACCACTGCACCAGCCGACCTCAAAAAGATAAGCCCACAATCATAACAAAACTATAAAGTCAAAACACGCCTTCTTTCTTTCTGTCTCATCCCACTGACACTTCATTAAATGCGGCCCGCCACGCGGCGCAATCTTAAAATCTCGGCATATAATAAGTTCAGTGGGCCCAAGAATTAAAGGCCCAAAACATTCCCTTTGCAAACCCTAATTAGTCCCGCTCCTATCTGTCACATCAGCTTTCCGCCTCCCTATACAAAAACTTTCCACCTTCCCAAATTACCACTTTACACTATCTCAATTAAAATTTCCGCCATTATCGCTCTGCAAAAAAACTCGCCAAATCGCAATTACTCAGGGATTCCCCACTAATTCGCAGTCTACCAACAATGGACGAGCTCGGCGATATGTGTAAGTCCCCAGATTTCCTTTTAAATATAATTATATACTTAAAGTTCGACTGTATTCGCTGAGTTGTGCTTATTTGCTGTGTTATCTTCTTCTGAATATATTTATCATGGAACAATCATCAGCCACATCCAACAATAATTCTTTAACCCAATCACTCTCCCCCGATTCCGATCTCGCCGAAAACCCTTTCATCATTGAACAAAGGCCGAAGCCCTTAGCATTACCCTCCTCTGGCCTACGACGAGCCAGAAGGTGATATTTCATGGGAGGAACTCCGAGTTCAAACCAGAGCCATTAATCCTTCTAGCAACCTCCCCCTCCTTATTCCTGAGGTTCCCCTTATCCCAGAAGGTATTCCCCTTCACGAATCGAGGGACCCTTCATCCACCGTACACTTTCGAGAGAACCTTGTAACTGTAGATAATTCTCTTTCTTTTGACGACCTACCGTCAAAATCTTTAACAGCCAAAGAGATCAAGTACAATTATTGGCTACTTCCTGACCCCAATAAACTGGATCATTTTAAGCGTATCCTCAACCTTCCTTCCACTGCTAAAATGATTTTACCCGACAGCCCGCATGCCGACCCCATGCGACCTCCTCCACACCACATTACAATATTTGATACCCTATTGGTAGCAGGATTTAGATTCCCTACTCACCCATTTTACGTTGAGATTTCTAACACGTACAATGTATCACTTCTGCAATTAACCCCCAATTCTATAAAGTACCTGGCCGGGTACCTTTTGCTCTGTAAATATTACAATGCCCGTGCCGACCTTGGTTTCTTTCACTATTGTTTCCAGGTAAAATACCAGCAAAATTCCTTCTATCTCTCCTACCGCTTAGGGCGACCTAAATTCCTTACTAGTCACCCCAATAAAGTTCATGAATGGAAGAGAAACTTTTTCTTCATTCATAACAGCAAAGCTTGGCCATTTATCACCGAGCTAAAAGATCACACTCCTCCCCAAATCAATCCAACAACCTCCAAAGCCAACCCCCTGTTATACGAAAAATATTTCAACCAGCTTGTGGAATGGAGCCGACATCCCTTCGACCTGACTCTTATCACCGACCGCTCCGCCATGTTCCGCTACGCGGGCATCGATTCTCGCCCGGTGGAGCCGGATCTTGCCATTTCTAGGAGTGAATTCGGTGGGTATTGTAGGTTTTGCAATTTTATTCATCCACATGTGCCAAAATGAAAATATAACATGATCTCTCTATTTGCAGTTTCTTTCATCAACTCCTGTGCAGCTGCTCTCCCCGAGGAAAAGAAGAAGCAAGCTAATTCTTCCACAGCTCGCGTCGCCCCCATCTCCAGCAGCACTGAAAAGGCCCCTCGACCAACGCCCGAACCGGTCGAAGTCGAAGATGAAGAGGAGGAAGCACAGCTGGTCCAACGAGGCAGAAATAAGTGCAAGCGACCTCTGCCAAACATCTCCAACAGCCCCAAAGTGCAGGCTCCGAAAGCTCGCAGTCCAAGCCCCCCCAAAACAAAAAGGCGTCGTCTCCAAAAAGGATTGCCGACAGCCTCTACTAGCTCTGCGGACTTGAGTAAAGTGCTGACAAAATTGGATACGGCTGCAGATGTGGAAACTCTTCTTCACAAACACTTCAACAGCTAAAGCCCTTGTTTGCTAAGTTCTCTGAGGAATTCATAGCTCGCTCAACATGGGCCGATCTGCAGCAAACCGTTGACAAGCTAAACATCCGAGCTGAACAGCAAACCCAGCAACTGTCATTAACACAGGGGGAGCTGGATAAAGCGCTCTAAAGGGTGAAAGCTTATGAAGAACAGCTGGCAATTTCCGTCAGTCAGAACAACAGTCTGAAGGACGAGACGGCACGCTTGAGCAGCGAGCTAGACAAACAGGCTGGGGAGCTCGCGCAGAAGACTGAGGAGATCGCACTTCAACAACAAAAACAATCTGAGCTAGTCAAAACAGCTCGCGAGGAGGGCATTGCCGAGGGTCGGAGAACATTCCTCCTTAGCGAGAACGGCCGCAAGTTTATCGACGCATACCGCCACGAGCTAATCAAGGCTTATCAAAACTCGTCGATATACTTCGGCCTGATGGCCCGTGGTGCTGTCGAATGGGTTACCGAGGCTGCAAAGATTATTACGGGAGAGGTGGCTCAGCTAAACGTCTCATATACTCCGAATGCCAGGGCTATCATCAACAAAATGACCCCCTTAAGATTCTTTGAGGGTGACTGGAAACAGTCCATCCACGCGAAGTGGTGGTTACGATGTCAGAGTCAAGCAGCCCTAGCCGGGGGAGTACATGGCGAGCTGCAAACGCCCTTAGAAGACCTGATCTCTGAGCCCGCACCCGAGTCTAGCGGCGTCATCACCACAACCTCCGAGCCTACGCCCTCCAACCCTGCTCCTGTGCCTGAGGAGACTGTTTAGAACTCACTCATGTTTTTTAGCTCGCTATATGTGTATTCAAACACTTTCCAACAAATCATCAATATGTTATTATCGCTAGGATTATCAATTCAACCATAGTGTTATACAACAAACAATACTCGTACGAGGACGTCGCACGATCATATTTAGCTTGTCCCATGAACATACTAGCTCGCTATAAACAACCTCACATTGGTTTACCATGAGCATAAATATTAACAAACAAACATAAAACATACAACCTTCAACTTATCAAATTGAAAGAAATAGTGGGGTATACTTCCATCTCAACCATATGTAAGTGCGAACTCATTCAACATATCAGGAGTTATATATTTCGATAGGATTTATTCTTTTACATAAAACTCTATCATAGATAACCGTCAATTTAATGAGGGTGTCGGTATCAAATTATCTTCGACCTAATGAAAGGGTCGGATTTAAATTATCCTCGACCTAATGAAAGCGTCGGCACGAAACAATCATCGACCTAATGGGAGCGTCGGCATCGACCTAATGGAAGCGTCGGCACGAAACAATCATCGACCTGATGGGAGCGTCAGCATCGACCTAATGGAAGCGTCGGCACGAAATAGTCATCGACCTGATGGGAGCGTCGACATCGACCTAATGGAAGCGTCGGCATGAAACAGTCATCGACCTGATGGGAGCGTCGGCATCGACCTAATGGAAGCGTCGGCATGAAACAGTCATCGACCTAATAGGAGCGTCGGCATCGACCTAATGGAAGCGTCGGCATTAATAGTACCACCTGGCAGGATTTATCCTCTGCCCATATCACAAGCATTTGTAAAACTCAATCATAAAAAATATCTCAACTTTATTCATTGCATTAATCAACTCGCATGGTCGGGAGAAGTGCCCTCCGGTCCAGAGTTACCTCCTCCCGCACCATATGTACTTACAGAAACACCACATTACTAAGGTCGCCAGGTCGGGAGAGGTGCCCTCCGGTCCAGAGTTACCCTCTCCCACCCAAAATAATAAAAAAAAGAAACATAACTCATAATTCATTCCCATGTCGAGAGAGGTGCCCTCCGGTCCAGAGTTACCCTCTCCCACCTCAAATAACAATTTTTTCGTCCAATGAGCTTCATGCGGGAGAAGTGCCCTCCGATCCAAAGTTACCTTCCCCCGCACTCCCTCTATGCATAATATTTTTTCAAATGGCACACATTCCAGCTTCGTGGTACGACCTTTCCTCTTGCAGTCCCAAGGATGTATGCTCCTCCTCGCAGCACTTTAATTACCTTGAACGGCCCAATCCAGTTCGGCTCCAATTTCTTGGTCGCCTTCAAGGCATCAGCTCTCTTCCAAACCAAATCTCCGACCTGAAACTGTCTGTGTTTAACGTGTTTGTTAAAGGCAGCCTGCACTCGTTGTTTYTAACGTTCCACCCGAGCTGCYGCTCTATCRCGTATCTCATCAATCGTTTCAACAGCTCCGCGAGCTAGCCTTTCATTTTCCTCCGCATTAAACGCTAACAATCGCTGTGATTCCCCAACAATCTCAGCAGGAATGACCGCGTCTATTCCATACACTAGGCTAAATGGCGTCTCCCCCGTGGAAGTTCGTGGAGTCGTTCGATAGGCCCAAAGGACAGACGCGAGCTCGTCTTCCCAGAGCCCGCCTGCTTTCTCTAACCGCATCTTAAGTCCCTGCATAATTATACGATTAGTGACCTCAACTTGCCCATTAACCTGCGGGTGTGCCACGGAAGCAAAACGTTGCCTCATCCCCATGTCCTTGCACCACTTCTGCATCTTTCGCCCATTAAATTGGGTCTCATTGTCCGAGACCAAGATTCGCGGTACTCCGAACCTGCAAAATATATTATCAAAAAGAAAATCCATTATATGTTGTTCGGCAATTCCCGTGACGGCCTCAGCTTCTACCCACTTGGTGAAATAATCAATTGCCACCACCAAATGCTCCTTATTACTCGGGGTTCTTGGAAAGGGACCCACAATGTCAATCCCCCATTGCGCAAACGGGCAAGACGAACTCATTACCATCATCTCCTCGGCTGGTATATGAATAATCAAACCATGCTTTTGGCACTTCTCACAAGTCCGGACTAGCTCGCCAGCCATGGCCTTCATCCCAGGCCAAAAGAAACCTGCTCGCAATGTTATGTTCATCAGTGCCTTTCCCTTTGCATGATCCCCACAATACCCCTCATGTATCTCCTTCAGTACCTCCATCCCACGTTCTCTTGCCAAACATTTCAGAAGAGGTCCAAATCGCGACCTCTTATACAATTCATCATTCATTATACAGAAGCGAGCTGCAACTCTAGCATCCTTCGTGTTTAACCTCTCCACCCCTTCTTGTACTTTGAGCAGGACATCCCAAATGGGCCCACGCCAATTGTCCTTGTCCTCAATCTCCATAACCTCTACTCCTCTCTCAATACTGCTGGTATCCAACTGCATCAATGTGACCTTCCGAGTATCACAGGTCATTAATGCTCCTGCTATTCGGGCGAGTTGATCTGCCCGTGTATTCTCAGCTCGCGGTAAATGTTCCAACGTAAATTCTTCAAAGCGAGCTGCCTCCTCTCGCAATTTCCCCAAATACATTGCCATACGCTCCTCCCGAGCTTCAAAAGAACCATCGAATTGCCGAGCTACTAGTTGGGAATCAGTGTACGCCCACAATCTTCTGGCTCCCAACTCGTTAGCCATCTTGATTCCCTGCAACACCGCCTCGTACTCAGCCTCATTATTTGATGCCTTGAACCCCAACTTAACTGCAAACTCCAAGCTTTCTCCTTCCGGGCTAGTTAAAACTACGCCTAGCCCTGCCCCTGACGCCATGATCGAACCATCAGTATATAAGGTCCATGCTTTCAGTTCTATCTCTTCATCGACCTGTTTTGTCATTTCTTGCAAAAAGTCCGCTAATACTTGTGCTTTGATAGCGGTCCTAGGCTCATACACCATGTCATACTCGCTGAGCTCCACTGCCCACTTCACCAAACGCCTCGACACACTTGGATTGCCCAAAACTTGCTTCAAAGCCAAGTTAGTACGTACCTTCACCCTGTGACTTAGAAAATAAGGTCGCAGCTTTCTCGCCGTGGTAACTAGCGCGAAACCTCCCTTCTCGAGCTCGGTGTACTTCAACTCAGCACCCCGCAACATCCTGCTAATATAATAGATGGGTTTTTGCACGCCATCCTCTTCTCTTATCAGCACCGAACTCACGGCGACCTCACCTACAGAACGTACAAAATTAGCTCCTCTCCAGACATGGGTTTAGTCAGCAGCGGTATTTCGGCTAAATACTTCTTCAGCTCCTCAAAGGCATCCGCTGCTTCCTTCGTCCACTCAAACCGAGATCCCTTTCGAAGTGCCCTGAAAAAGGGGACACCTCGCTCCGTCGACCTAGAAATAAATCGGCTAAGACCTGCCATCCGACCAGTTAATATTTGTACCTCTCGCACGGTGCGGGGATGAGGCATCTCCATAACAGCTCGCACCTTCTCCAGATTGACCTCGATTCCCCGCTCAGTTACCATGTACCCCAAAAACTTCCCCGATCTTACACCAAACGCACATTTCTTCGAATTGAGCTTCATCCCATACTGCCGCAATATGAGAAAAGTCTTCCTCAGGTCGTCCACATGAGTTTCAGCTCGCTTGCTCTTAACCAGCATGTCATCAACATAGACCTCCATGGTAGACCCCAACAGGTCCTTAAACATGCGATCCACTAGTCTTTGGTAGGTCGCCCCCACATTCTTTAATCCAAAAGGCATGGATACAAAACAGTACGTACCAGTGGAAGTGACGAAACTCACTTTAGGCTGATCTTCTTTAGCAAGAGGTATCTGATGGTATCCCAGCGAAGCATCCATCATGCTCAACAGCTCACATCCGGAGGTAGAGTCCACCAATTGATCAATTCTCGGCAAAGGATAATGATCTTTGGGAAAGGCCTTGTTCAAATCTCGAAAATCTATACACATCCTCCACTTCTGCTCCAACTTTGGCACCATTACAACATTGGACAAGTACTCAGGGAACTGAATCTCCCTGATATGTCCAGCTCTTAATAGCTTCTGCACCTCCTCCTCGATGATCTTATCGAGCTCGGGTCCGAAATGCCTCCTCTTCTGTTTTATAGGCCTAGCCTCCGGGTCCGCATTCAAGTGATGTTGCGCGACCTCTGGTGAAACCCCAGTCAACTCCTTCTCCCCAAACGCAAATACATCTCGAAATTCCGTCAACAAGCTAATCATCTGATCTTTCAATGTTTCAGATAGTAAAGTACCTATCTTCGTAACATACTCTGGACGATCCTCCTCTAAGGAGATCTCCATTAACTCTTCATTCGGCCGGAGAGAGGTCTCTTGCTCTTTTATCTTTTTCGCGCTAAGTATCCCCTCCGGCCGATCATCATCTCTTTCTCGTTTATTCTCCATCAATCCCCTTCTGACCGCCATTTGGTAACAAGACCTCGCGACCTGTTGCTCAGCGATGACCTCCCCTACTTTGTCACCCACCGGATACTTTATGCTCATGTGATAGGTCGACGTTACAGCCTGAAACGCATTAAGAGCAGGTCGCCCCAATATCACATTGTAGGCCGACCTCCCGCGGATGATCAGAAACTTCAAATCTTTCTTCACTCGGCCTGTACCCTTTCCCAACACTACTTATAATATCATCTCTCCTTCCGTATTCACCTGTGCTCCGTTAAACGAATAGATGGGTGTATTCACGGAGCGCACCCTCTTGTCTACCTCCATCTAATCAAGGCAATCTGTATAGATAATGTTTACCGAACTCCCATTATCTACAAAGATCCTACTGACTTCATAGCCCGCTACTTCTGCTTCAATCACCAGCGCATCATTATGATCTTCCTGTAGGCCACGCCTCTCATTAGGGCCAAAAGATATGACTGGCCCCACAACCTGTGGCTGCCTACTAACGCTTGCGACCTCCCATGTTCTATTGCGAGCTGATTTTAAGTGCTTCTTGCGCGTATTATTAGAATCACCATCCGTTGGGCCCCCTGAAATCATGTTTATCCTCCCCTTATTTCCTCGTGGCCCCCCGAACTCCTGATTTCTCTGACGCCCTTGTCTCGCGACCTGCGCGGGAGGTGGGCCTCCTGGTGGGGGTGGAGGCAACATCCTCCTCTGCTCGCTCGGCTCCTTTTCTTTGTAGATCACTTCCTTTAGGTGCTCTACTCTTATAAGTCTCTCTATCTCCTCCTTGAGATGTCGACATTTTTCCGTGAAATGCCCATAGTCATTATGGAAACGGCAGAAGGAGACGGTTTTTGGATGCGTTGGGACAGGCGTGCGATCCTCCGGCCACTGTATTAGATCAGGTACCGAGCGTTCCATGACACCAAACACCTTAGCCTATGGTATAGCTAGTGGTGTAAAATCCTCCTCCCTCCAGACTTTCATCTTCGGCTCTTGGCTCGCACTGACCCCAGCATTTGAGGCCAAGAGTCCGCGCATGCCTCTTCTATGCTCTCTCCTCGGTTCTCTCTCAGGCACTCTCTCCCTCGTGTTCGCGACCTCCTTACCGAAACGCAGTCGGTGCTCTTCCTCTTCCTCTTCTACTTGCACGTATTTATGGCATCTCGCGAGAACTTCACCATACGTGCGAGCTTCTTTCTTTACCAGCGACCTCCGAAAATCTTCCCTCCTTAAACCTTGATGCAAAGCCCCAACTTTCATCTCATCTGTAGCGGTAGGGACCTCCAGGGTAGCATTGGTAAACCTATTTACATATTGTTTCAGCGTCTCGTCAGGTCGCTGTACCATTGTGAAGAGCGAATGGGCTATCTTCGCGCTCTGCCTGACGCTGGAGAACTGCTTCAGGAAGGCATCTCGCAACACCTGATAACTCGTAATTTTACCATTCGGGAGCTGGTAAACCAATTCTGCGCAATCCCTCTCAGGGTGGATACAAAGGCCCGACACGCCACAGCCCCCGTATAATTATGCATCATCCTTGCGTTCTCAAATAGCTGCAAGTGTGCGACTGGATCAGTCGTTCCTCGGTACTGAAATTCTAACTCCTTATAATTTCGAGGCATCGCTGCGTGCATTAGTTCTTCTGAAAAGGGATGTTCTTCCTCCCCTTCCAACTTTTCTCCATCCATCCGCTTCTGCATCTTCAGCATGGCCTCCTGTAACTCCCGGAAGGCCTTAGTGTGTGGCCCCACCTCGCTCTCCTCTCTTCTTCCCTTATGACCTCTGCCACTTTTCCGCGATCTCCCTCTGGAGTCACTACTCGAGTCTGAGGTAGGGGTACCGCTCTCACTATCGCCTTTGTGATGCTTGCGACCTCTACCCTTATAACGATCTCGCCTCAGTTTCCTTCCCCTCCGTGTGTGAACACGAGAATCCACGGAGGAGGAAGAACTAGAGACATCTCCTTTCTTTCTCTTGCCGAGCTCCTTCTTCTTCTCCTCTCCAACCGTTGACTCGCCCTCTTTGTCAACATTTAGCTTCTCGCTCTTATCCTTCCCCTTGATCAGCTCGCACTCCAAATACTTACGCAACTCCTCCTGTTTTTCGACAGGTACGAAGTCCATAAGTCCCTCCAAGAATCCTTTCTTGCCCTGATCGGGCATCTCCTTCGACGGATTTCCCCCTCCTGTTTCCTCGGGGATTGGTTCTACCCCAGGCGTCTGCTTCTCCACTTCTTCCACCAGTCCCCTCCCAACTTGCTTTTTAGGAGAAGGTGGAGGTGTATTGCCCGCGTCTCGAATCAGAGGACCCATGCGAGGGTACTCCTGCTCATCCCCCGGGACATCTTTCCCGCCAAGATGTATGAATCTATTATTTTTCTTCTTATTGTTGGACCCGGATCCGTAATCCAAAGCTCTCGGTGTTATGTTCTTCTCCTTCATGTTTTGTTTGTGCAAATTCTCGCGCCTTTCGCTCAAAGACTCGATGTCTCTCTTTCCCACAGACGGCGCCAATTTGATAAGTTCAAAAAGTTGAACTACCAAATAAAGGGGGTACTAACCTCAAAAATAGAGATCAGTGACCTAGAGAACCTTCAAATGTGACACAGCGACCTCCAAAGAATCTGCAATCGTCCCAGCGACCTCGACTTCCTGCAAAACAACGCCTAGAACGGGCCGGATTCCGAGCCCGTTAAGACCCTCCGACGCTTAAGTTAATAAGCGAATAACACATTTCTTCTCTCTCAATAATATTAGTGCACTCAAAAATAATAAATGCGTAAACAAGCATTAACCTCTAAGAAAGAAGCCAATGGCTCCTTTTATAGGGACAGGAGAAAAATCCCAATATCTAGGGTTACCTTTCATGATAAGAATTTCATTTATGCCAGGATTCTCACAATCGTCTCTCAATTTGGACTCCTCATTTATGGCAAGTTCCCATAAACAACAAACTTCTCCGTAGATATCCCAATTAAGCCGGGGCATACAGCCCACCAGGCCCCTAATAACTCACGTACACCAGATTCATAAACGGACTCAAATACTCAACCCAAATTACAAGAGGTCGCGACCCTGTATGAAAAGCCATCCCCATACTACAGGTCGCTACTCTTCACAAAACCATCTACTCGATTTATTTCAGCTCGCCCTCCTCCCAGGGGCACACCCTCCCTAGGAAATGAGGTCGCTTTCCACAAATAGTCGCGTTTATCACATAATCTCACGTGTAGTTATTTTGGTCCGTATCACCCTTCATTTTATATGGTTCTTAATATGTTTGAGTGCCAAATACTTGACTAATTGGATGATGTTTATAGGAATTTTAACAACAGAGGAGCGTTGACTTTTTTCAATATAGCACGACGGTGTTATGTTTTAGGGAAGTTCTACGGTGCCGTGAAGGTACCATTCTTCATCTTTTCTCACCTATTATCAACCGTTAGATTAATTTAAAATTAATAAATATTAAAAGATGGATGGCTGTAAATGCACGTGGTGTGAGAGGCATGGTACCGTGAAGGCACCGTAATCATTTCCTATGTTTTATTAATACGAGAGTGCTAATTACTCCTCTAATATAAGATTGTTCTTTTGTCTTTGTGTGTTTTTTGATGATGCTATATTTGATGGTTTAGGCTATGTTGCTATTTTGGTTTGTCAATGTTAGCACGATTGATGTGGTTGGACAGGGTATTTTCTTTGAAGTTAATTCAATTAAACCTTCTCATATAATGAGTTATTTTTCTTTGCAAATATAGTGCAAAGAATTGTTGTGGGTATTGTTTTTAGTTTCAAATAATGGTGTTGTTTTTGTAGTATGGGGTGCTATAATTGTTTTTATTAATTTACAGTTCAAATTCTTTTTTGTTTGAACAATATAAGGAATTTTATTGATAGTAAGCTTGATTAATGTTTGATTTTTTTTTTTTGGATTTTTTTTTATGATAATATAGGAAATGATATGGTGACATAAAAGTCATCATATTCATCAACCCTAAAATTTATATCCATTAATTTATTTAATTATTTATTCTCTAAAATAATTTAATAGTTATAATTAAATAAAAAATAATATAATTACAAAATCGTAATATATACATACATAATGTGCTTTGATAACAATGGCACCTACTTAAAATTTAAAATAATATTCGTATGAAAATGGCAAAAGAAGCTGCTTTACGCCAAGGCTATAAATAATAACTGACAATACTTAAAAATTCAAACAATGTTCACATGAAAATGGCAAACTGGAAGAACTACATTAATAGCTCGCAGGGCTACAAATAATAGCTGACAAAGACAATATCACAGCATGCCCATCAAATCAAATTATAAATTATTATTAAATGGGCTGCTGATGGGCCTAACATGAGTTTGCTACCATATTAACACATCAAGCACACACTATCAGGAGAGAACTAAGCTTATATACAAAATTTCATCATTATATTAATCAAGGTAAGATGACTCACAAATTACAACATCTCAACAAAAAAAAATTTGAAAATCGATATTTTAGAAACAATTCAACAAAAATGCACAAAGAGTCATTTTTGAATAATCTATGAGAAGATAAATCGGCACAAAATGTCAGTTATTGCCCAATATTTAATATATTGAGAACTCCGTACAAACAAATCTCATGGTTATTGGATTGAGTAGTTGTTAGTATTAGAATATATTTTAGAGTATAATATTATTTGATTCTATTTCGTCAATATTATCATATTTCTTACTTTTTTGGCTCCGCTATGCAATTATACGTTCCTTGACATGCATGATTTCTTTATTATTATTATTATTATTATTATTATTATTATTAACTACAAGATATATAAATAAGGAGAAAATAATATTATATATAATTATATATAAAATCTGAGAAAAATATAAATAATATTAAAAAGAATCTGAATAAAATATAAGATACGAAAAAATTAAAATAAATATATAAATAACTGTAAATAATTAGTTTATAAATTTAAAAAATCCAAAAAAGCAAAAATAAAACATAAAAATTCTCAAATGCTGTAAAATAAAATTAAATATATTGATAAAATCATATAGATAAAAATATAAGAACTTATAATTAAATTATAAATATTATTTAGTAAATATGAAACAAACCCAAAAATTCAATAATCAAATAAATTTAAAGAGAAAATCATAAAAATAAGTTAAACTAAATTGAAAATTTCATAATTAGATTCTATAAAATTATTAAATAAATCTAAAAAGAAAATCGAGAAAAATATAAATATAATTAGAAAATAATAATATCAATTACAAAAATACTATATATATATATATATATATATATATATATATATATATATATATATATATATGTGTGTGTGTGTGTGTGTGTGTGTGTGTGTGTGTGTGTGNCAAAACCTGAAAAAGTAAAATCAAAATATAAATATGTCAAATGATATCAAATAAATTTGTTTTCTTATAAATAAAATATTAGAACTTATAATTAAATTAAAAATATTTATTTATAAATACAAAAAATGAAATGAAAAAGAAAACAAAAAGTTGTTAATATTATAAACTTAATATGAATTCATAGCTACAAATAAATTTACAATGAATTATAGAAAATTATTAAATAAGTATAAATATAAAAAAATCAAAAATTACAAGAACTATAAAATAATATAAAAAATTGAAAAAATATGAATAAAAATAAAAAAATTATAATTTGGTTTTAAAAAATTATTTACTAAGTTTGTTAAAGAAAAAAAAGATATTATAAGTTCAACCAAAAACTTGATGCAACGAAGACATATCTCCCATATATATTAATGCAAAATCCTCCTATCCTATTTGTCTGTTTCCCATGCTTCGTTAGCTTTGGAAAAAAATTTAGTGCTTCGGTGTCATTCGAGCCTAATATTAACCTAATTTAGTATTTTTTTCTTTTTTTATATATTTACTTACTTTAATACTTTCCTAATATTATATTTTGCCTAATTCAATAATTTTKTTTTATTACATCTTACCTACTATAATACTTCTTTAACATATTTTATCCAATTCAATTTCTTACTTTTATCCTTCAAATATAAAAATATAAAAAAATTATATCTAATTAAAAATATATATATATAAGTTGAATTAATCTTTATTTACAATAAAAGTTGAAATAATTTTATTATAATTCTGAATATTTATATAAGAAAAATATGAGTTATATAAAGTTATTACAAAAGGAAAATAAATATAAAAATATAAATTTAAAGTTTTTTTTAATCTAATTCCAACATAATAAATTGAAATAATATTAAAATATATATGAAAACTATTGTTACATCAAACAAAAAATAAAAACAAAGTGAAACAGAAAAGATAACGTAATACTAATAATAAATTATTATGCCTAGAAAAATAAATATTAAATATATTCTAAATTTTTTTATCTAATTCAAGTATAATGCATTGATACATATATATTATATATCTGCACGAACAATTAGTATCTTACGTAGAAAAAAAATTAAAATAATATTACATATACTACAAGTTAGATGCACGATATTTTTTCAATAGAATTATCAGTGTCTTATAAATTTAATATTTTTTTATCACATATTTACATGTAACACACGGGTGTTGTATATTTTATATTTATATTCTAAATCTTTTTATATAATCCAAATATAATGCATTGATACATATATATTATATATTTGCACGAACAAATTAGTATTTTACGAAAAAAAAAATTAAAATAATATTACATATACTACAAGTTAGATGCACGACATTTTTTCAATAGAATTATCAGTGTCTTATAAATTTAATATTTTATATCATATATTCACATGTAACACGCGGGTGTTGTATATTTACATTTTTTCAAACACAGTTTTATGCGGGTTTCCCCCTTATTATTAAATATTGATTAGWTATCGATACAATGCGACACGAGTATGACATCCGTTTATGTTTTCAAAGTATGTAAGTAATATTATTAACGAATTTAATCTAATCATTAAAATACAAAAGAACGTAATAATAATTAATAAGTAGAGATTAGGCACGGGTTTAGAATGTGACTTCTTTTGAATTTTTAATAATAATTAATAAGTAGAGATTAGGCACGGGTTTAGAATGTGACTTCTTTTGATTTTTTTTAAGTATGTAAATAAATTATTAACGAATTGAATCCAAGCATGAAAATAAATATTTAATAATTATAATAATTAATAAATAAATACATGTAGAAGGCAAGAGTTGAGAATACATCATTTGAATTTCTCATTTTACATACAAATTGTAATTATCGCAAATATTTTTTATTTTTTATTTTTTAATAAACCCCGTGTAATAAACGGGTATTAAACTAGTATATATATATATAGATTAAAATGAGAACCATGTTCCTATATATGAAACTATAGTCAATTGGGCGTTAGATTTAATTAAATGGATGGATCAAATTTTTTGTGTATTTCCTTATTTAATTAAAAGTATTAGGATTGTATAATAAAAGCGTTACTGGTGTATATAACTAAAATATTAATAAAGCACTGTGATTGTATAATAAAAACACTATTTCGCAGGTTCGCATATAATGACATGGTTCTCATTTGAACCCACCACTATATATATATATATATACGTGTGTGTGTATCGATAACAAGAACTTGTCTTTTCTTTTATAATTTTATTTTTTTACCAGAACAAGCGATACGAGGACAAACCTATAGAGTCATATCTTTCAATTTTCAATACGTAATTCGGCTAAACCCAGACAATGACACTTTTCTCTTTTTTTTTCCTAAAAAAATTAAAAATCATATTATGAACCTAAGTGATAGGTAAATAACTTTATACAATTATTTGATTAAAATTTGAAATCAAAATTATACGTGGGCAGAATGAAAAAAATGATTATATAATCTCAAAATATAAAGAATTCAATACATTATTTTAAAACTCTTAACTAATCAATTATTTATGAACATTTGTATATTAATAGTTTGTGACTTATTACTATGTATTTAACGTTAAAAATCCACACATAAATGATTTATTACTCATGGTTTTATAATTACTTCGTATAACTTACACACACAGACACAGACACACACACACACACACACACACACACACACACACATATATATATATATATATATATATATATATATACACACATATACATATATATAAGAACTATGTAATTATATGTGAACCTGCGAACTAGTGCTTTTATTATACAATACTAATGCTTTTAATCAAATAAGGACACAAAAAGTTTAATCCATCCATTTAATTAGATCTAAGACCCATAATTGACCATGTCATTATATGCGAACCTACGAACTAGTGTTTTTATTATATACCAGCAGTGCTTTTATTATACAATCACAGTGCTTTATTAATATTTTCAGTTATATACACCAGTAGTGCTTTTATTATACAATCCTAATATTTTAATTAAATAAGGAAATACACAAAATATCTGATCCATTCATTTAATTAGAACTAATTGACCCTAGGTTCACATATAAGAATATGGTTTTTATTTGAATCTAATCATATATATATATATATATATATATATATATATATATATATTAAGATTTATTTTATTATTTAT
>BMAC01000620.1:259656-312072 GCA_014905375.1 Phtheirospermum japonicum | reverse complement strand
CATCACACCGTCGCCGCCACCGTCGAATAGGAAGAAGAAAAACGGTGATGGGTGCTGAAAGGTAAGTGACGGATTTGGACGGCATAGAGTAAGAAACAAATGCAAAATGTGGGTGTTCATCTCTGGTTTCTTGAATAGAACTCATGTATTCAAAAATTTTGATCGAACAATACAACGTTGTTAAAAAAAAAATAAAAATCAAACAACCCCTTTTTAGCCTACAATGGGCGTTTATATCAATTATTTGAACATATGTTTTGTGTACATATTAATTCTTTAAACATGTGTTTTGTATTCGAACCGATTATTTGATATGTTTTGTATTCGAAAATATGGTTTGAACTATATTTTTCAAGGTTTTTTCTTTTTCTTTTATCTTTCTTCAATGGCACGGCTGCCATGGCGGCGGCGAAAACATATTTCAGTGCGCATGGTTTTTTATATTCTTCAATAGCCGGCGTCCATGACGGTGGCGGTGGCGGTGGTGATGGACGACGGCTGGAGTCGTGGTGGAGAGTTGAAAGAGATTAATTATTTGGGGCGTAGGGTTTAAGGGTAATATTGACATTTTTGTGATAACATTTTTTGATGGGTTGCGTATTTTCGCGCCATTTGATTTAAATTTACTTATGTTGACCAATAATTATGACTTGAGTATTTTAAGTTATTATATTACATTAATAAATTATAATATTACACTTAATTGAATGAATTAAACCATTAATTTCAATTCGCTTCGTATATCGCACGGGTTAAGTAATAGTAACATTCCAATGCAAGAAGCAATGGGCTTGTATGCATTTCCATGATTATAATAATAATAATAATAATAATAATAATAATAATAATAATAATAATAATAATAATAATAATTATTATTATTATTATTATTATCTCCCCTATATGTTAATTCAAAATTCTCCTATTCTATGTGTCTGTTTCTCATTCTTCGTTAGCTTTTGAAAAAATCTTGGTGCTTCGGTGTCATCCGAACCTAATATTTACCTAATTTAGTATTTTTCCTTTTATTATATTTTACCTAATTTAATACTTACCTAATATTATATTTTGCCCAATTCAATGTGTTTCTTTTATTACATGTTACCTAATTTAATATTTTCTTTAACATTTTTTTTGCCAAATCAATATCTTACTTTTATTTTTCTAATATAAAAATCTAAATAAGTTATATCTAATTAGAAAAAATCTATATAAGTTGAATTAATTTTTATTTACAATAAATATTTAAATAATTTTATTATAATTCTAAATACTTATATAAGAAAAATATGAGTTATATAAAATTATTACAAAATGGAAATAAATATAAAAAATATAAAATTGAGTTTTTTTTATATTATTCTAATATAATGAATTGAGAATAACATTAAATACATATATGAAAAATTATTGTTACACCAAACAAAAAAGAAAAACAAAGTGAAACAAAAAAATCAAACACATAATTCTAATACTACAAATAACAATAAATTATTATACCTAGAAAAATGAATATTAAATATATTCTAAATCACTTTATCTAATTCCAATATAATGCATTGATACACATATTATATATTTATACGAACAAATTAGTATCTTACGCAGCAAAAAAAAAAAGTTACATATACTACAAGTTAGATGTACAACGTTTTTTCAATAGAATTATCAGTGCCATATAAGTTTTAATTTTTTATATCACATATTCACATGTACATGCAGTTGTATATTTTACATTTTTTCAAACTCAATTTTCTACAGAATTCCCCGTCAAGTTTAAGGTATTTTGATGTAGTTTACAACTAATTTTGTGACTCACGGTAAAAACTTGCAAATTTTTTAATTTTGAAAACCAGTCTTACATTAATTAGAACAAGTAATGTTCTGATTTGTGTGTAAGAATTATTTATTGTTATTACAATACAAATAATGTTACGATTTGTATGTATCATTTTCAATATTATATATTCTTTTGGTATTTTTAATAAATTTGACTCTTTTTCAAATCCCTCATAATATGCGTGTGTCTGTTTCGCATGTTTCGTTTGACAAATAAAAAATTATGGTGTTTCGGTTGCTTAGGTTCATCTGAGCACGATATCTACCTAAGTTAATCTTTTCATCTTATTATATTTTGCCTAATTTAATATTTTCTTATTATATTTTATTTAATTCAATAATTTTTTTTTATTATCCTAATATAAAAATACAAATAAGTCATGTATAATTAGTAGAAAATATCTAAGTTAGTTGTTTTAGTTCAAAGATAAATTACATAAGATATAGTTTTAATTAAAAAAACTATTATGAAAATTATTAAATAATTAGTGTTTATAATAAAACTTAATATAATCTTAATTTTATAATTTTAAATATATTCTATATAGGTAAATTAAGATTTGTTTGGAATAATTTATGTATGTAACTAAATTTTAGTAATGAATTCAACTAAAATAACAATATAAAATTATATAATAATAATAATAATAATAATAATAATAATAATAATAATAATAATATAATTATGAAATATTGATTAGACATCGATACAATACAACACAAGTTGAGAGTATGACATCCGTTTGGTTTTTCAAAGTATGTAACTAATGTTATTAACGAATTCAATCTAAACATTAAAATACAAAATAACGTAATAATAATTAATAAATAGAGATTAGGCACGGGTTTAGAATGTGACTTCTTTTGAATTTTTAATAATAATTAATAAGTAGAGATTAGGCACGGGTTTAGAATGTGACTTCTTTTGAATTTTTATAAGTATGTAATAAGATTATTAACGAATTGAATTTAAATATAAATTTTTTTTATTAATAATTAATAAATAAATTAGAAATGTAAAATGCAAGGTTGATAATATATCATTTGAACCTTTTATTTTATATAATAATTTATAATTATCATAAATAATTTTTATATTTATTAATACACAAGTACTGAACTAGTTATTATTATAACACAACCCACAAGCGGGGATAAGAAAACCCGGTCCCCTAAACTGTCTTCCAAAAGGAAGAAGTTGATACTATTTGATCCAAGCTCTCATAATTATTTTTCGATTATTAATTAGTTTGATGTGATGATGGTAATTTTACTAGGAAAGTTAATCCTGTTGATTTGGTGGTTTCATTTCATTGTTCGATCTTCAATGGTCACCACAATTATACTTTAAAACTGAATTTTCTTTTAATTTAGTGGGGTAATGAGTGAAGTTTACAATGGATAATTTGTAATTTCTAAATTATTCTACACTTATAAATGGATGATAATAATGAGAAAGGAATCAAATCAATTAAAAGATCCATATTATGTTTTGGTTAGCTTTAGTTTGTATGTTTTGGTTACCTTTTGTCAGATATCCCTACCTCTTCCAAACATATTTGATTTTTCACTAAAAATATAGGGTAATTTTCTTCTACAATAAAATATGAAAAACTCAAAATCTAATATGCATACATAATGCGATTTGATAGCAGTGGCAATATGATAGTCTAAAAGGATCCCCACTAGAAATAAGTAATGTTTACGATTAATCAGATGCTATGGATAGTGATGGACATTTATTAATAAAATAATGAAAATGACAAACTGAAAGAAACTGAAAATGGTTAAATGCAACAACAGTAGAAAGTTGGAGCATCAATGCAGCAACCAATAAATACAAGCTAGAAAAATGGGGCAGTGTCACGTGGTTGGATTTATTTGTTCTTAAGTAGTATTTGTGTTGTGATTGGAACCTTTATCTGAGAAGACTGATATCTTTGATTCTTTTTTGTTGAGAATGATGTAGATATAATTTATTGTGATTTAATTTAAGGTTAATTTTAGTAGGTTCTTTTATTATTCTTTTCGAATTTTCAATATTTAAGAGTGGTAGGAGTTTGATTCTAATTTTTAAGTATAAATTTGTTTTTTAATTATTTTTTGGGAGATTTAATTCGTTAGTTACCTATCAAGTTTCTAGAGTTCATTTTTGTTTGCACTCAACCTCAAACAATTTCACAAAATAATGTTTGAAAACAACATCCCTATCGCTTTTTTAATTATTTTTGTGGCTATATAGGATGTTGACCTGCTACTGCAGAGGAGCAATAGGATGGCGATTTTCTTGATGGACATGCAATTAATGGAGCAGTGTCACGTGGGTGAGGTTGAAGCCTTTGCTGAGGTCTGAGAAGGTGATGGGCTGAACTGATATCTTTGATTCTTTTTGGTTGAGAATGATGTAGATATAATTTATTGTGATTTAATTTAAGGTTAATTTTCTTTTATTATCCTTTTCCAATTTTCAATATTTAAGAGTTTTATTATTATGGTAGGAGTTTGATTCTAATTTTTAAGTATAAACTTGTTTTTTAATTATTTTTTGGGAGATTGCACTCAACCTCAAACAATTTCACAAAATAATGTTTGAAAACAATAAGTTATTACCTCAATTTCATAAAAGAATATGTATACTATAAATTAATTACAAATTCTTGAAAGAAAAATAATATATTCAAATTTGAAACAGAAATTTAGTGAGATATGAATCAAATCAATTAAAAGATCCATTTTATGTTTTGGTTACCTTTTCTACATATCCATACTTCATCAAAACATATGTGATATATATTTCACTAAATCCCATTCTTCTGTAATAAATATGAAAAATTCAACATAAACGGACATACTAATACTAACTAGGGTAATTTAGTTAAACACTCTATCTCCTTCAATAATCTAATCTGACTAGAGTAAATTCAACATTTCATTCAAATAAATTGTATTTTTTTCATCAATTGTCCGATTCTTTATTGCTTTTAGAGTTTTAATATTCAAAATTGGTATTTAATTTGAAATTAAGAACTTGTCAAAACTTGTATAAAAGGAAATAAAAACACCATCCAGCTTCAGGGTATTCAAGTTTTATTGATAGCTACAGTTTTATTTTTTATTTTTACATTTCCTTCCGACTCATTCATTTCCCATCTCTATATAAATCCCCCAATATCCCGTGTTTAACTCAATCACTTATTGCAGACTCATTCATTTCCCATCTCTCTATAAATCCCCCAATATCCCGTGTTTAACTCAATTACTTCTTGCAAAATGAACTCAATGAACTCATCTAAGTTCAAAGAACTTTTGAAACGCCGGGCAGTCCATTTGGAAATGGAAGCCGAAGCTGAGGACGCAAAACGCGAATTCGACGACACACTCTTTGCCATTTGGTCTGAAAATAAAATAGTTATATCAAAAGACACTGATGTTAAGGGCCTTGAATTGCTCCTACGTTCTAATGAACTCAATTGGTGGGGTGAAGTTACCATTAAGGGTGAACCAGAAATTGCTGCAAAATTGTATGATGAAGTGGAGGAACTTGTGAATGAATCTGTGGATGAGGAACGCATCGTACGAGGAATCATGAAGTTCACCATCTTGCAGAATTGATCTTCATGATTTATGTGGCCTATCTTTGTGAAGTTGCTTGACTCATTTATCTTTATCTTTATCTTGATCTGTGTTCTTCTTGTGAATCAATCTGTGGTTTGAATTTCAATTTAGCTTTTCCGACTTAATAGTCTTTCTTTTTTGTTTATAGGACTTGCTTAAAGAAATCATTTCTTGAGGAGTTCTTTGTTTATTTGTATTGAGATTCGATCTTTGTTAAAGTATTCATATCATGAAACCTACTATTTCACGAACATTTCACGCTTAATATTGATGTGAGGGATTTCATTGTACGCATAACCTTAAGAATACAAGACTTAGAAAACTGAAGGTGTGTATGTACCACACTGTAGCATTGTAGTGCTTTAAAATAAATCATCATCTTGTATTATTTTGTATTCTTTGGAATTCGAGTATTTACATAGAGGAAACAAGGATCGCAAAAAAAAAAAAAAGGAAATAGTGGGTAGTAATAAGAGTAGCAAACAAAAATTGCAGCAAAGTTATGTGTTACACATGGAACCTTTTAGGAGTTGAAGATCAAAAGATTTTGGTGTGGACTCAAGAGGGTATAATTTCTTTTTATTATTAGAATGGTTTGAGTGTGTAGAGAATAACACAATATTTACAATTTGAAACATTTTTTTGCGGTTAATCTGTAATTTTGTTTCCGATATTTTTTCTCTGTTTCTTGTTTCTCCTTCTATTTATTTTAGTAGCGACACCCAAACATGTAGTTATTATACACATGCCTGGATTTTCATTTGGTGCATATTACTAGTAGTTTATAAAGGTGCTCATGCCTGGATTTTCATTTGGTTACGGTATGCGTGTAGCTATGAAGAACTGTTCTCAATTAAAGATGAAGATTAATTAAAGAAACAAAAAATAGTAGTTAGCTTTCCAGATTGTTCTTTTTTCAAGTCGATCCAGGTAGATTTAACCAATTCAGATTCAAGAAAATAAGATTGGCAGATTGAAAGAAATGAACAAGGATAGACTAGGGAAACATATAAGGAATCAACCGGAATCAAGCCCGTAGACCTCATCCCCCCTATTCAGCTGTTAGCTCAAAAGCGGGCCCCCAAAGAAAATTGACTGGCCCGTATACTTAAGCTCGGTTGCGGAAGCCTGCGACGACGAACAACGTTCCGGGTAGCGGCAGAGATAAATCGGCCCACTTCCGGATCTCAATACACTAATTCGTGTTCTCACGCCGGCCTGGATTGTTTTTCATGATTGGAAGGCAGCCCGCACTGTCGGGAACCACTGGGCCGTTCTGGTCACTCAGGTCATTCAATTTTGCTGACGAGTACAAAAACCTTCATCATTTGTTGACGGGTCACAATGCTTCGTCAGTAACCCGTCAGCACTAATAAAAAAAAACAACAAAAAAAAATAATGCTGACTGGCAAGCCGTCAGCAATTTATTTAAAATATAATTTATAATATTAAAATTATAATACATATAAAATAATATGTTATATTTATAAATTATATATTTACCAATAATATATATTTATAATTGATAATGTATACAATTAATAATAAATATATATTTCAAATAATATATATTTATAACTATTTATAAATAATTATATCTATAATATATATGTATATATATAATAATAATATTATGTATTTATATATCATTATTCATAAATATAATGTACATTTATAAATATAATATAATAATTATATATTTATATATTTTTAAATAATATTATATATTTTTAATAATAATGATATATCATTATCTATATACAATATATATTTATAATATTATTATTCATAAATAAAATATAATTATTATATATTTACAATAATTATATATCATTATTTTTATACAATATATATTTATATATATTATAAATAATATACTTATGAATAATATATATATATATATATATATATATTAATAATAATATTATTCATAAATATAATCTACATTTATAAATATAATATAATTATTATATATTTGTATATTTATAAATAATTATATCTATCTATCTATCTATAATATTATGTATTTATATATCATTATTCATAAATATAATTTACATTTACAATTATATTATAATATAATTAATTATAATTTATAACTTAATTTATACTAATATATATTAGAAGTATATAAACTCTGACATATAATCGACTTGACGAGACGGTAACACCACTCCCACTCCTTTATTTACAAGAGGTCGTGGGTTCGAATCCCACCAATGACATATAAGGGATTTAATTGATGCGGGGTGGTCTGAGCTAGTTTATGGGATTGTTAACGGGTCCATTCCGTTAGCATGACGTCAACAAATGCTGCCAGGTCAGTTAAAGCCGCCAGCGATCAATTCCAAAATACTGACGGGTCGTACCCGTTAGCAATCACTTTGCTGACGGATCCGCCCGTCAGCAAACGACATTTTTTTTGTAATGATAGGCGAATGCACGGTCAATAATAGGTACATTGGGTTGACATGTTCCGTGTTTGAGGAATTCGGGCCGAACAACGACGTGCCGAGATTCATGGCAAGAAGGTTGCTCAAGTTACTAATATTATGAGCACATGTATCGATCTCATCCCCACTGGTCCGGCAAGGCAGATACGAGCTCTTATTCGGAGACAGTGAATCGAACTTTTTAAACTTACTTCTTAGTAAAATAAAAAGCTCGTCCGCAAGAGAATGAAGCAGTTGTAAGTGGTATGTTGGACTCGAGTCGAATCTCTCAAGTAAGACTAATCGGAGGTTATTTAGGTATTTTTCACGAAAGAGAAAACGAGGACAAAGACTAATCTAAACACGCGATCAAGTTTAAGTTTGAAAATTTTTAATAACTAAGAACTGATTTAAAAGACGAGCAATGAAAAAGATTAAGAAAACGGGGGTTCTAGTGCTCTAAAATCATCTCCACGATCACTTGGGCATTTCATCGAACACCTTACCTACGAGTTAGGGTTGTCAATCCCAACTTGTAGATTAAGCACCAAATCATCCTAATAGATAGTTCTAAATGATTCTAGGTACTAAACCCATATAGTCTAGTTAACGATCATCAACAAATTCAATATCATAAATTCAACGCAAGCACAACGACGCAAATTTGAGAACATAGCAAATCCAACAAGAGAATTCATAATACAGGTAAATAAAACACTTCAATAATAAAATCGATGAACTGAAAACTTACTAATCAACGAGGGAGAGTACTAATTATCTATCTAAGATCTACCAAAACTAAGGAACAAGAATATAAAATTGAAAGGTGGAAGAAATAAAAGAGAACAAAGAACACTCTTGCGGTTGTCAATCCTAAAAGGTTCGAGAGAAAAGAGAAAATCTCAGTTGGGTGTGGCGTGGTCCTCTTGTGCTGCTGTTTGTTTTATGGACCGAGGGTTCTAAAATCCCGAAATTGTGCTGCAGATTTCCTTCCAAAAATAACCTCCCAGCGTCGACATCGATGGGCATCGATCGACGGAGTCGATCGACGGTGAAAGAGAGCTATGGTCGACACGGGCATCGACCGACGGTCAGAAATCGACGACGACAGAGACTTCCGTAGATGAATGAGGTGGTCAATCGACGGTCAAAAATTGATGGCGACAAAGAGTTTCGTAGATGGTTTGTCGGCAGTGTGGTCGATCGACGCAGGCGCCTCAAGGGTGTCGACGTCGCATCGACACCGGCGTCGATCGACGGGCTCTATAAAATCTTGGCATGTCGCTCACCCAGTCTTCATCGTTACGAAGCTGAAAAACAAAATAAAGCGTAATTAGACGGCAACTTACAAAACGAGGGAGAAAAAGTGTTAAACGGAATAAAAACGAAACGAGCTACAAAAATACTTAAAAGAAGAAAAGCGAGAAGAACGAAAACCTAAACCCCGTTATAACACGCAAAACAAAATGCAAAAACACACGAAAAGTACACATAAATATATACAAATTAACTCCCCCACACTTAGCTTTTTGCTTGTTTTCAAGCAAAATCAAATCTAGATGTAGACAAGAAAAAGTTAGCCACCTGATGAACTAACCACTAATGCATTCAAATGATTCAAGAAGTTAATGCATTAAATCAATTGAAAATTCAACTAAAAGGACGACACGGTTCGTTGAGATAAGAGATTTAGACTATCTTCCGAACACCTAAAAGTAATGTGTTGCCCTCCATGTACGTCCTCGATCCATGCCTCAGCTAAAGTTTATTCATGTTCAAACCGCCAAGTCGTCACCCGACTAGCCCAGTCATCTATACACCTCTTTAACAATATAATCTAAAAATAAAAATAATCACTTCACTTGTACAAGGATTTCTCTTCTTGTACTTATTAATTTTTTTTCTTTTTCTTTTTCTTTTTTGTTTTTATTTTGAGTACCCATAGATATGAGGTACTAAACGAGCATGAATTATACCAATAAATAACGAGAGGTCATTGACTCCAATCTTAATTTACTAAGTGCAACTAGTAACATTTTTCGATTACGCACATGGAGTGTTTAACGTCTCCAAAAATAAAAAGAAAAATTACACAATATCCTATAGAAGGTATTTGAAAACGGGGCTAGTAGACAGTACTCAACTTATTGGAACGAAACATGAATAGATCAGAGGACAAAACACTTCATAGGTTCTTTACACTTCATCCCCCACAATTACACTATTGTTCGAACGAAAGTCTAAATAACCTAACCAAAGCATCTAACCACGTCACTTCATTAAGGTTCCAGTCAATATAAATACACACGACTCAAATCAAACACAAGCAAGCATACAAAACTTACTCATCAAGGACAAGTAAGCTGGGAGAAGCAAAGATCTTCTGTATAAATCTTTGATCCTCCCATGTAGCCTCCTGCTGTGTGGAATTCCTCCACTGTACCAAAAACTGGTCAACATCAGCACCGCCTCGATTGATGGTTCACTTGTCCAAGATCGCGGTGGGCTCAACTATATACTCGCCTTCAAGGGTAAGAGAAAGAGAGACGTCCCTGTGATCGTGCTTGTGGTGATGAGTCGTGTGTCCAAAGTCAGGAGGAATTTGATGATATGTGATGATATGTGTCAGTTATATGTGATGATATGTGTCAGTTATATGTGATGATATACGATAGAGATTTAGGATTTAGAGTTGAATATTCAATTTTGGGATTTAGTTTTCATGTAGGGTTTAGTTTTTCATTTGAGGTTTATTTTTTCATTTTAGGATTTTAGATTTACAATTTCAATTATGTGATGATATGTATCAGTTATATGTGATAATATATGTCAGTTATATGCAATGATAAATTAAATTACTGAGTGCACCTTGCAAGATGCACCCAGGTGCATGGTATGACTCCTTCAACTTAGCATCTTTTAGCTTTCCATGGCAAACGTTATCCATTCAAGTCTCAAAAGTTTATAAATACTCACAAACCCAAAATCACCCTCTTGGAAAAGAGAAAAATGGACAAATTATCACAAACCCAAACTCAGACTTCATTAACACAATGCTTCCAAGAAATGAAAAGAATGAAAATCCCCAACATGATCAAGCTCGTCAAGATCTGCGGATGAAAATCCCCATATTTAGACACTATAACCCCTATGACATCACCCACAGCTTCATTAGATCAATGGAGCTCTGCAACAAGCTTAGATCTTGGCCTTATAGTCGTCAGAATTTCCTGCTTTGTCTCCACTACAAGCTGGAGCTCCTAGACGTCAGCCCGGGACAAGGGTTTTCAAACTGGCACGTCATGCATGAAGGTGGATTATTAAATTTTCATTAGCCCACAATAAATATGTAAAACTCTGCAACTTCGGAATTGTTCCCTTAAGAAAAAAACAAAAATTAATTATTCTCAACCAGATACAAAAAGCACCACACTATTTTCTAAACGAACCTATCTATTTTTGGACTTTCTAGAGTCCGCGGGCTTGAACTTGTCTGGCTGTAGTATAGAGCTTGATCGGATTCCCTTTAATACCGAATCGCATTTTTCTGATATTATAATATCCAGTACACTTTCAAGGACTTGAACAACCAAAAAAAAAAAAAAGAATGAATAAAAATTTTCACCATAAAATTAGTATATTTACTAAACAGAGGGGTTCACGGAAGCAAATGAAATCACATATTGTGCTCAAAACTTGTAGACATAAATCAGAGATGGGCAGGGATTTCTTAGACTGCTATATTACTAAAAGAAAGAGCATGAGATTATTACAGAATTCTATCTTTCTGAAATTATTAGTACATAATTCATGATTATTACATAAGTGCATAATACTTTGAATCCTTCAATTTTTTAGGTAAGAATAAAAATAAGGGATACGTCAGAGTATTTGGAAAGAATGTTAAAGCAGAAGTGGTACATGCCCAGAATGTTCATCACAAAAAGGTGAAGAATTGGCAATCGGTTAGCTTGTTATTGCCCGAAACTTCTTTGAGAAATTATTTGAGAATCATTATTAATCACCAATTCATATAAAAGTCACTTTTAAAACTCAAAGCAAACAATACTAGATTATCATGTTGAAACAAATTATCATAAATGAGAAAACAGAATCAAAGAGAAAAGGCAAAACCACAAATATAATATTATTGTTCGGGGCTTCAGCATTAAAGCAAGCATCTCCCAATTTCATAAATAATGAATTCAAAGCACACTAAAATTTCATCGAGAGATTAAAATTAAAGCACCTTTGATTTACTAACTACTCCGAAGGCAAATTGGACTCACTCATTCAGTTGTTATACGTGATGATACATGATAGTTATACGTGATGATATGTGATAAAAATTTAGAGCTTATGGTTTATTTTTTCATTTTAGGTTTTAGTTTTTTTATTTTTTTATTTGATTTTCTATTTTAAGGTCTCGGCAAAATCTATCATTCTACCAATTATGTGTGATGATACATGTTAGTTAAATATGATGATATATGATAGAAATTTAGGATTTAGAGTTTAATATTCAATTTCAGAGTTTAGTTTTTCATTTTAGGGATTAATTTTCCATTTTTAGGGTTTAATTTTTTGTTTTTAGGTTTATTTTTTTAATTTTAGAATTTTAAATTTTAAATTTGGAATTTCAATTATTTGTGATGATATGTATCCGTTATATATGATGATATATGTCAGTTATATGTAGAGCCGACAATTTTCGGCCCGACCCGATTTCAGTCGGGCTTGGGCCTTAGATTATCTGGCCCAAAAAATCGGGCCATTCTTGACCCGGCCCGATTTGGCCCATTTGGGCGGACTGGCCCGGCCTGATTTGGCCCGTCAATGATGGGCCGGGCTTGGGCCAATGAAATTTCGGGCCGGTACGACCAGATTTTTGAGGTTTACCAACTCTATTTATATGCGATTATAAATTAAATTATAGGGTGCACCTGAATTCATTGTATACTCTCTCCAAATAACCTGCCATTGTTCTAATATTTACTCGTAATATTGATAAATAATAATAGTTTTGTATTAATCAACTTGTTAAGATATAGCCTTGATCCCTCACTCTAAAAGGGGTATTTCATAATAATAATATTCGATCAATCAATCGCACAATGAACGTTACAACTTAATAATACATACGACTTTAATTAGAATAAGAAGGAAAATACTCGAGTTAGGCCAAATTAACGGATTATAATCCGTTAGGCCGTTTGATGCGATACTAAAATATCATTAGTTTTTGTACTGTAATATATTGATTTTTCATAAATCTCTGACCCGTGCTATGATTTATTGCTTGAGAAAAATCTTTTTTACCTCCTGAACTATGGTCATTTTGACACTTTGCCTCCTAAACTTTTTTTTCGTGCAAATTACCTCCTAAACTGTACAAGATTTGCACTTAACCTCCTGAACTCCAATTTTTGGTGGAAACTCTAGCCGGATCTCACTTGTGTGACATGCACGCTAACATATAAGGGGTAAGATTGACTTTCCATCTTCTCCTCATGACTTTCACTCAAAATAATGGCACATGAACACTACGTAGGTTTCAAATCCTACGTGTATACATATATTAATGTGAACATTATCTTCACATGAGTGCTCACGTGCCATTATATTGAGCAGGAGTCATAAGTAAGAGATGAAAAGTCAATTTTACCCCTTATATGTAAGCGTGCATGTCACACGAGTGAGATTCGACCAAGAGTTCCACCAAAAATGAGAGTTCAGGAGGTTAAGTGCAAATTCCGTACAGTTTAGGAGGTAATTTGTACGAAAAAAAAGTTTAGGAGGCAAAGTGTCAAAATGGTCATAGTTCAGGAGGTAAAAAAGAATTTTCTCTTATTGCTTTTTATACTATGATGTATTGATATTATGATGTATTTGTTTTTTCATGTACTTGTATGAAATTTTAATTTAACGAATAATCCGTTAGTGCGCCTAACAAGAGTGTTGCCCAAATAAAAATAATGATTGTTTGTCAACTGCTCTCATGCTCGACCGTGATAACATTCCATCTAATTTTTGTTAAACGGCTAAAGGCTTGTCAAAGATGCTACCCACTTTTCCTCTCAGAATACCTTATTTTATCATCCTCATCATCTTAATAATATATTCAAATTACCTGCTTCTATTATCCCACACATGCAACTATACAATGAAGAAAAAAAAAAAAATTTACCTCCTGAACTATGGCCATTTTGACACTTCGCTTCCTAAATTCTTTTTTTCGTGCAAGTTACCTTCTAAATGTACGAATTTTGCACTTAACCTCCTGAACTCCCGTTTTTGGTGGAACTTTTGGTCGGAGCTCACTTGTGTGACATGCATGCTTACATATAAGGGGTAAAACCGACTTTTCATTTCTTACTGACAACTCCTGCTCAAAACAATAGCACGTGAGCACTCGTGTGACCTGTTAAGATAATGTTCACATTAATATATTTATACACGTAGGATTTGGAACCTACGTAGTGCTTACGTGCTATTATATTGAGCGGCAATCATGAGTAGATGGAAAGTCAATTTTACCCCTTATATGTTAGCGTGCATGTCACACGAGTGGAATTCGGCTAAAATTTCTACCAAAAACGAATGTTCAGGAGGTTAAGTATAAAATTCGTACAGTTTAGAAAGTAATTTGCACGAAAAAAAAGTTTAAAAGGTAAAGTGTCAAAATGGCCATAGTTTAGGAGGTAAAAAAAAAAATCTCTACAATTAATAGGTTTTCTAAAAATGGCAATCCTTGGGGAATTTTATGATCAACCACAATAATGCTAACAAAGATATACAGCCAATAAAAAACCCCATTCATAGTATATATTCAACGGCAGCTCCGAAACAAAAACCACTGTCCAAATGTTTGTGGCCCTCTAAACAACACACAAATTAATAAAACTCCCTATTAATTCAACCCTGTATATAAACTATAATTAAGCCAAAAGCCTACAATAATCTAAAACAGCAACATAAATATGAGTAAGGGACAAAAGTATATATAGCCTATAATATAATATATAATGTATATCAATAAAACAACCCAACCCGATCAAATCCGAGTCGTCTACCCTCAAAGCTAACCGCGGTTAAATTATATAACAGGGCTTCGTCGCTTAAAGTGTACGTTTGAAAATACACCCATATTTCCCAGACAGAACAGAACTAATATAACAAAGCTCGTGATGCCCACCCACATCCACTGCTGCAGTTTTTTCTTGTTCCGGTTACGAAGAGGCGGAGGGATAGTGGATTTTGCCTTGCTCTGTTTGCCGAACAACCAATGTTTTTTAGGTGTTTTAGGTGCAGCCACAGAGGACACGTCCTTGACTTCTACGTCCTTGCTAGTTTCTGCAGCGCTTTCAGAGCTCGGAGAGATTTTGGAGCCGTTGGTATCATTGACATCCGTTGCAGCAGCCTTCTTTCTTTCCTTCTTTCTTAGTCGCTTCTCCCTCTCCTGCACAAGATTAAATTCATTTATTAAGTCAAAATTATTATACAGAAAAGAAAAGTGGCCTAATTACACACCCCAAAAAAAAAAATGAAAAAAACGAAGGCTGATTTTAAAAATTACAAAAGCTACCCTTGAGGTCTTACATAATGCACCATAGTCAGATTGAAAAGTTGGGCTTTTAGTAGTATTAATAAAAGCTGAAGGGGTGTAATTGCAAAATATTTGATAACAGCAACAAATTAAGTCAGGTCAACTAACGATTGGGGCAAAATGTAGAGGAAAATAAACCTTGAAGACGGTTCTTGTAATTTTCAAAGTTAGCTGTTCTTGTTTTTTTTAATACCTCGAACCCAGGAAAAGGGGATAGCTAATTTAAAATTACAAAAACCACCCTCGAGGTATACATCCGTCTTACATTTTGCACCATCTAACGAAAACTATTGATGTCTATCACATGTTTTTATGCTTACACCCATCAACTTTTCTAAATATTACAAATAACCTCAATTTTTTTTAACATCGTCAAGTTTTCTAAATACTGCAGTCAGGTTGAAAAGTTGGGGCTATTTGTAGTATTAAGAAAAATTGAGGGGTGTAATTGCAAATTATATGATAACATCAGCAAATTCTGTCAAGTCAACCATCAGTTGGGAAACTCAAACCTTAAAAGACGAAATTTGTAATTTTCAAAGTTAACAGAATCTTTTTGTAATTACCTTAATATTACATATAAACCCAGTTTTCCGACTTATATTTTAAAATTGCATCCCTCAAGTTTTCTAAATATTACAAATAAACAGATGATATTAAGAGAACTTGAGGGGTGAAATTGCAAAGTATTTGATAACATCAGCAAATTCAGTCACATCGACAAACGGTTGGAGCAAAAAGTAAGACAAAACCAAACCGTAAAAGACAGTTCTCATAATTTCCGAAGACAGATGGGTTTTTTTCGTAATTACCCCGAACCTCAGGGGTAGTTTTTTTAATTATCCAAAGAAAAAAGAAAAGAAAAGAAAAGAAAGGAGAAACTCATAAAAGAGAATTTAAGAGTTTCACCTTTTCTTTCTGTTCAGCTTCCTTTATTGTTTTCATTTCCGCTCTCATCTGCAACTTCTCAGCTTGCCGTTTCTTCCTCTCACGCGCCTCGCTGGCCTTCGCTAACGCCTCCAAACGACGTTCCTCTTTCAACTTAGCCTCAGCCTCTTTCCTTTCCCTCTCTTCTGCTTTCTTTATCGCCTGGATCTCGTCTTTTGATATCTTAGGCTCCTCATGCACCTCGTTAATGATTATATCTTGAACAGAAACAATATCCGAGCCGTTCGCTTGCTCAGATATAGCAGGTTCTTTATTTGCCAATCTCCGATTTTTCTCCTCAGTCGATTTAATTGTCGATTTACCGTCTGACGTCACACTCTGGGTAGTTTTTTCTTGCTTTGGCTCCAGAGTTGGGAATTGTGATTTTAGATCAACCTTCGATGGCGTTGAGACATTTCGATTAACTCTCGTATCAGCGTAACTGGGTAGGACAGGTGGCATCTCGTCAGGGCCAAGCGAGCGACCATCCAAAGTACCCAATCTCCAGACGGTACTTCTTGTATTGAACTTCACGTAGTCTCTACGAAACTCGTCGTTTGTGTTCCACAACTCCATGAATTTTTCCACCTGTAGAATCGAGACACGTGCATAAAGTTAAGAAGTTGAGATTGAACATCAAAGAGCAGAAAATCAAAACGATACTTACATTATTCGTGCACAGACGATAAAGCATATCTGTGTCTCTGCTGAATACACAATTACTGGCGACGGCTGAGTCATCCTTGTACTTGTAAAAATATTCGCTCTGCAATTACAGTTATTTATTAATATAAAGCTTAGTCACTTGGCCAAAAATTTCAAAATACAGTTTCCTAACAGAAATAACGTCTTCGAGAAACTGTAACTCATAGTGATAATTTAGCAAACATAAAGCTGCAATGTTTCAGAGTGGAAGACAAAAGTTAAAGGTTTTTTTAACAAAAATAAGCTAGGTTCAAGCTAAGTAGTTAACATGAATTAGAGAGACGATATTCAAAAAAAAAAAAATCGATTACTTAATAACCACACAACACAATAGGGGAAACTTAATTACAAGTTCCACATCAATTTTCAAATAACTTCTTCTAGGGAACGGTTCAGACCATTGCATCCCTGGGTCTTAAGGGCGGTTAAGAGTCGGCATTTTACGGGCTGGTTCATAGTCAGCCGGTTATGAGCTGGCTCCTGGTTCTGGTTAATTGGCGGATCCGGCAAAAGGGGCCCTTCCTCTCTTTCCTCCTTTTTCAAAAATAATTTTGTATTTTCAAATTGTTATTGTTTATTACCTTTCTATATTATTATGTGTCTAAACTACTCAATTAATATGTATATCTATTATAAATATATCTATACACACACGCACGCACGCACACACACAACTATAACGAAAAAGAAACTTTCATAATCTATATCTATAACCGTCGTAAGATGACAAATCTTCTTAAACTAAGAGCATATAGTATGGTATCTATAAATGGAAAATACCAAATATGAATTAAGATGACAAACTTTCCTAAATTTAAGATCATGTAATCTACTCCCTCCGTCCCAAAATAGATGTTGTTTTAGATAATTTCACAGAGTTAAGAAATCTTATAAAATGACAATATGCCCTCATTTAAGTCTAATAATTATGTTTCCTTTTTTAAAATTTGTAATTTTCTTTTATCTTTTTAACAACCCTTTTTCATTTCCAAAGCTCATATTAAATATAGGCGATTTTGGAAGATTATAGGCAATTGTGGCTTGAATCCTTAAAATGACATTTATTTTTGAGAGAAATGTTTTTTGCAAAAACAATTATATTGGGACGGAGAATAAAGAAGAAAATCACTGAAAGAAATTAGTCCAACGTTTCTTTTTGTGTTAATTACATATTAACTTTATTTTATTATATATCTAGACTATATGCTCAATAGATGCATATAAATTAATTACCTTTAGTTTAATTAACATATATGTTATGTGTTAATTACATATTATATATTTTAATTTATACAAATTAGTCAAATGCTCTCTTTTTTTACTATTGCGCGTCCAACTTCTTTTAGGTTATATATATTATTATTATCTTATTCAGGATATTATATTTTCTTCTAGACTAACTTTATTAGGAAATATAATAATATATGTATCATAGATTGTGAAAACTTCTTCTAGAAAAATGACCACTTGAACCGCCAATTAGGAAAACCTCAAACCTTAACCGGCCCTTCCTATGGCCAGTTCATGCATGGGTCTGAACCAAAACTGTGGTCAACGGTTGATTACGATTCAGTTTGGCCACCCGTGGACTTCTTATATACTGTCTTTTCATCTTTCTAATTTCTTCACATGATATAGAAACAATCAAGCAGTTGACCACAGTTTCTTCTAATAAATCTATCAGTTGTGAACTTGGAATGCACATGCATGATGCACAATTCCAAAAACTAAAATAAGTAAACAAGGGTGCTCTTAGAGACCCTTACCTTCTTCGAAAGTTCTTTTCTCAAACTCTGCCAGTGAACATATGCCTCTTGGCGAACATCATCAGCAGCTCTAAACTGAGCTTGAATTTCCTTAATCTTTTTATTTTCAGCATCATATTTCTTCTCCGCTTCCACAGCAGTCGCTTCAGCTTTTACGACTTTACCCTTGAGGCTATCTAGCTCCTTCCTAAGAATCTGCATGCACCGAGTCCATATCAAACAAAGCAATTATGAGTTTTACCGTGAGTTGCTGCATAGAAAACGATGTTATGCATACCTTTAAACGCTCTTCAACCTCTTCCCTTTGTTCAAGAGCCTGCTTAATTTCATCTTTGCTGCCTATGTTAGAAGACAATTGCTCACGAAGTTGCTTCAGTTGCTTGATTTCACGAATGAGCTGCTTTTCTTCCTTCAGGGGAAGTGTCTCATGTTGTATCATATGTTCCATATTGTATATCTGCAGAGCGCAAAATTTTATTCATTTAAGAAAACAATTATCTTTTGCTGCAAAAACGAAATTCAATAAATTGATCAAAATGCAAGTGTATCTATGGTTACCTGGCTATCAATATCCCCAATGGATAGTGCATTCTTGGCTTTGTTGATCACAGACTGCAGAGAATCTATTTCAATACGTTTTGATCTCACCAGCTTTCGTGCATTTCGGCTTTCACCCTTGGCATATTCGTAATCAATACCATGAATCTGAGTACTGGCCTATTAAGTAAAGAAACCAAATAGCATTAAAAAAAAATAAGTCTTTAAATCAAATAAAGAAAATAATAATAATAATAATATATCAATGTCTTACTCTTTTCTCTTGAATTTGGACTTGAATGGCATCCCTGAGTTTTGTTTTCTCGTCAACATTAATCTTGGCGAGCCTGATTTGTTCTCTAAGACTTTCGTTATCAAATCTTGGAACCCTAACCAAAAAGTTGAACGGCTTTCTTTTAGTTTTATCACTTGCTTCTTCAACCCTTGGTGGGGCCACAGGTGTGCTGCTGTCTTGAGAATTTCCATTCTCATCGTCAATTTGAACTACCTTGTCTTCGACAGCCTCTATCTCCAACTCAATGTTGTTGGCTGCACCTTCTTTGTTAACATCAGAGCTATTTACTCCGCTGCTTATGGCAGAAAAGTTACGAACATGAACTTCAGGTTCCAACGTCACATCAGAAGATGATAAGGGAACTTCATGTTGTGCAATTTCGACCACTTCACCGGATAACTTTACCTCTTCCTCAGCCTTTACGCTTGGATCTTGCGATTCACGCTCCACAACATCCATAACCGCAACTATATCTTCATTGGCGTTTACAAGATTCGACTCCAAATCCAAAGTTTCACGTTCTGCATTCTCAACCAATTCACCCGATAAATTTACCTCGTCCTGAGCCTTCACGGTGGCGTCTCGCGATTCATCCGCAACCACATCCACTATATTATCTTTGGTATTTATTGGCATTGACTCCAAATCCAGATTTTCACGTTCTGCATTTTCGACCACTTCACCGGATAACTTTACCTCGTCCTCAGACTTCACGCTTGGATCTTGCGATTCACGCTCCACAACATCCATAACCGCAACTGTCTCTTCATTGGTGTTTACAAGATTCGACTCCAAATCCAAAGTTTCACGTTCTGCATTCTCAACCACTTCACCCGATAATTTTACCTCGTCCTGAGCCTTCACGGTCGCGTCTTGCGATTCATCCGCAACCACATCCACTATATTATCTTTGGTATTTATTGGCATTGACTCCAAATCCAAATTTTCACGATCTGCATTTTCGACCACTTCACCGGATAACTTTACCTCGTCTTCAGCCTTCACGCTTGCATCTTGCAAATCACACTCAACAACATTCGCAACTGCATCTATCTCTTCCTCCTTGGAGCTTACTGGATTCGACTCCAAATTCAAATTTTCATGTTCTGCATTTTCGACCACTTCATCCGATAACTTCACCTCATCCATAATAGCCTTCATACTCGCATCTTGCGATTCACGCTCAACAACATTCGCAACCACATCTACTATATTTTCTTCGGTAGTTATTGGCATCGACTCCAAATTCAAAATTTCATGTTCTGCAGTTTCAACCACCTCAGCCTTCACGCTTGTATCTTGCAAATCATCACACTCGACCGCATTTACAACCACATCGACTTCTTCCTTGGTATCTATTGGTTTCGACTCCAAATTCAAAATTTCATGTTCTGCAGTTTCAACCACCTCAGCCTTCACGCTTGTATCTTGCAAATCATCACACTCGACAGCATTTACAACCACATCGACTTCTTCCTTGGTATCTATCGGTTTCGACTCCAAATTCAAAATTTCATGCTCTGCAGTTTCAACCACCTCAGCCTTCACGCTCGTATCTTGCAAATCATCACACTCGACCGCATTTGCAACCACATCGACTTCTTCCTTGGTATCTATTGGTTTCGACTCCAAATTCAAATCCAAGGACGCTGATGAGGGAACTTCATGTTCTGCAACTTGGACCCCTTCACCTTCTGATAACATTTCCACGCTCTCATCGTTCGATTCACGCTCAACAACATTTACATTTTCTTCGGTATTTATTGGGTTCGACTCCAAAACCAAACCCGATGAAGTTGATGTGGGAACTTGGACCACTTCACCTTCTGATAACTTAACCTCATCATCCTCGGTGCCCTTCACGATCACTCCTTGCGATTCAACTCCCACAGCCACGCCTATCGCCTCCTTGGTGTTTACTGGATTCGACTCCAAAACATTCAAATCTAAGGAAGTTGACGCGGGTTTTGCGATTTCGACCCGTTCATCCGAGGAAGCAGACGGTTCATGTTGTAGTTCTACTACAGTTTGCTCGACCACTTCACCTTCTCCTCCTCCTGTCTCATCCCCCTCCTTACCCTGCACCAATTCATCTTCTTCCTTGGTATTAATTGTTGGATTCGATTCAACCGATAAATTAATGATCTCATCCTCAACCACGTCCTTGCCATTTATTGGATCCGACTCCAAATGTGTTTCCACCACTTCATCCTCCTCCTCTCCCGGCGGCGGCGGCGGCGGCGGTTCTGCTACCATACCCGAACCCCCAATTTGATTCTCTCGGATCCCCTTTCCACTGATCTCCCCGGGCGAGGAGGCGTTAATATCAGCAGCAGCACACGCCAATGCGTCCAGATCATTCCCATTGCACTCGGGTTTTGGTAGATCCTGGCATTGCGCCTCTATTCCGACCACCTCCTTTGAAACCTCCTCAGTTTCGGACATCATCGTTCCTTCCTCTGGATTTCTGAATGGGCGGATCAATTTTGTCTGCAACAGGACCAGCACATTAACATTTATGTTGTACTAGACACAAAACGCTCAGTATACAAATAAGTCAGCAAGGAAATAAAATATGAATAAAAATTAAGGAAAGAAAAATATAACCGACAAACAAAATATATTACTATTGGACACGGGAATACATAACATTCATCGAGTTTTAGAAATTTACTTATTCTGCCTTTTCTATTTCTTACAAAGGAACAACAAAAAGAAAAAAAGGACACGTGATTCCAAATGATGTACAATTCCACAATTGTTTGTATTATCACAAACACAAATTATTTTAAATTTATAATTCCAGGGTGTAAATGCACTATAATCCCATTAACAATAGAACCCAAAGTTCCTATGCGCATATGTTTACATTCTTATTTCCAATTTCTAGAGTTAAAAATGAATTTTGAAAAGTTATTGATTTCCGTATGAAATACATTAAAAAAAATTAGATAACTTGCCTCGATATCAATGTTTGGAATTAAAAATTGAATTTATTAAGTTGTCCGAGTTTTTATTTTTGATATAGATGTGAGTGGTTGCAGTATATTTTTAAGGTAGATTTTCTGGTTTATTAAGTTATCTGAGTTTTTCATAATTTATATAGATGTGTGTGGTTGTAGTATGTTATTAAGATGGATTTGCGCGGTTGTAATGTGAATTTTTGCTTTTAAGTCCAATAAAAACCCGCTGAATAAATTTAATTTTACTATCCGCCATAGTTGCAAATTAGAAAAAGGAAATTGAAAACATATCCATGACCAAAGTATTTTAAGAACTTATGGGTGCTTAATATTTTGAGTTTTATAAGTGATTTACTCATCACAATTTATTTTATAAGAGCACTTGAAAATACATATCAGTCCAACGAAATTTATTTTCCCTGGCCCAGACATATTGTTAAGTGAAGTTGAATTCCTCAGCAAGTTACATAATTTAAAAAAAAAAACAAAAAAAAAACTTGTTACTCTTACATTAGCTCAAATTTGTCGATTGAAATACTAAGAAAACCAGAAAAGGACCGTCTTATTTGTTTGGGTTTCTAATTTCAACGCTAACAAATACTCTCCCTCTGTTTCAAAATATAAGTCGTTTTAGAAAAAAACACACTTATTAAGAAACCTAGATAAATGAGTAAATAATTAATTTTTTGTTATCGTAAACTACCCATCTTCCTTTTATCTTACTCTCTCTCCTCAAATATCTCAATTCRCAATTCACTTTTTACCTTTTTCTTTRTCTCTCTCCTCTAATATCTCAATTTTCAATTCACTTTTTACCTTTTTTCTTCTCTCTCTTCTCCTAAATTTGTGTGAAAAAAGCAAAACGACTTATATTGTGAAACAAGAATTTTACTGTAAAACGACTTATATTTTGAAACAGAGGGAGTAATAAGTACTCCCTCCGTCCCAAAATAATGGTCCTGCGGTTGGTTTCACACAGATGTTTCACACAGATTAAGAAATGAGTAGTTTATATAGTTAAGTTATTAATTTAGTTAGTACTTTCCAATTATACTCTTCTTGAATTTATTAATATCAATTAATAATTATAAAAATCAGTGTTGAAATTAGTATTTTTGTTATTGGAATAGTAAGATTTTGCATTGTAATCACTAATTCTCAACTTACGAGGTAGAAAATTAGTATTTCAAGAATATTAATTAAGGGTATGTGTGAAAATAAATAGTTAATGATATGTTAAATATGATAACTGAACTATATTTGTGGGACAAACGAAAATGGAATATATTTGTGGGAAACATATTTCGAATCTCTTTTCATATAGAAACATCTCACTGAAAACATTAGCTTTAATGAATTACGTTAGTAGCAATTAGGCGGCGAATAAGCAGAAATTAATGTGCATTGAATTATTGAAAATCCAAAGTCAATACCTAATTTTATTAATACTATTGTACCTTAAAGCAATTAAAATTTTAAATAAACATAAATTGTATGGATGATTAACACACACCCATGCACACACATATATATATTAAAATGTGTGTATATATTTTTATTAAAATAGTTTTATATCTCTTATGAGATTATAAATATACATTTATCATAGTAAAAATAATATAAAATTTTATTTTAATAAAAATGAATAATTATTAAATTCAATATGTACTTTTTACACGATGAGAGTGGGCCAAACGTGGGGCCAAGTATTTTCATGACTTTTCTCCACCTCCCATCTCTTTCTATTTGTTTATTAATATAAAAGAATTCTAATAATTAATGCCACAAAATTTAGTCAAGCGAATGGAACATGTAACATCAACAAAAGCCAACTAATTTTACATAATCTGCATTAGGGTAATCAGTGATTAAAAAGTAAATCTGAAATCCAGATCAGATGTAGAAAAAAAAAATGCATTGTCACCATAATACTCTCAGAATATCCTAAATTGAATTTTATTATTTTTTTTTTTTTTTGAATTCAAATTGATTTCTCCTATTCAAAAGTAAAATATTACTACTATAATTACCTAAACACAAATTTTTTTTTTTACCTTTTTCTTGAAATCTGATGCGACATATATTTAAAGTAGACTTGCAAAAAAAGGGAGAGAATTAAAATATTATATAGACTTGAGATTGTTGGTACGCGTTTTCTTTTCTGGATGAAATGGGTTGGGTCCTACCTCACCTTCTTGATATAGAAAGCTCAAATCAAATCCACGCACCAGGCCCGGCCCACCAAATTTAGTAACAAACATTTTACACTTTTTTCCAGTGTGAATAGCGTATAGCCATAGCGATGCCAAATTTAGATGAAGAAGAAGAAGATAATGAACAGAGAAATATACTGATATTAATGTTGCTCTTTTCTTCTCGCCATCGATATATATATATATATATGTATATGCCTTTAATTCATCTCTAAAAATTTACCATTGATCCCCAATTGAGCAAGACAAGATCACTCACACATAATTAACACATTTAATTGGTAATTAAAATTGGAATCAGAAAAAATGGAGTATCGAAAACAATTTAGATGCATAATTTAAAATAAATGGACTCACCGGAAAAATGCACGATCCCGGAGCGGGACTTGCCGGGAAATGTGCGATCGCGGCGAGACGACTCTAGATCCGAATGAGAATTTGAATCCGCAGATCAGGACCGCAAATGGAGATTGAATTCCACTCGAATCGGCATTAATTAGCTATAATTAAATGTAAAAAAAAACAAAAAAAAAAGTCTCAATTGAATCTCCTGCTACTACGAAGACAGAGTTAAAGAGGAGGAGCCGGAGGACTGAGGGAGGTGGGGTGATGTGAATGTGTAAATTATGTGACAGTCCGCATAAATAAATAATAATAATATTTATTATTATTATTATTATTATTATTATTATTATTATTATAAATCTATTTTACGTAAAATCAGTCCAAATATTTCATTCAATTATATCTTCAAGTTCAAATCATTCCATCTAAATGCAACAACTTAAGTGATTGTCAAGTTATTATAACACGTTGCTTAAAAATGATTTCATGATACAAGGGCAATGACAATGAGACAGTTGTTTTTCATTACTAAATGAGTGATAAACAGAAGAATAAAATTGGTTGATTGTACAAATTGAATAATAATTTTGAGTGTGGAGCCAGATCATGTGGATCCAATGCGAGTAATGGAGTGTTGCATCCGCATGCTAGTCAATGTGCAAGGACTAAAATGAAATGTCGGTCACCATATAGTATTGGATCTAATCGAATCATATCAGCATCCCTAAGATGTGCCATAATTACAATGAGCCCCTTGCTGGATAAATCAGATACACGCACCCTCTATTAAATTATCTATAATCGGAATTAATAATATGACATGTTTACCCTCTCACATGGGTCACGTCAATGGTTTGTTCGTGTATGGGTCATCGAATAAAAAGGTGAGTTTGAGAAAATAGGAATTTGTATCGTTCAAATTATTTTTGGAAAGTTACACCAAAATCTTAAATATTAAGTATTTAACAAGTCAAAATAGATATTAAGGAAAGTTTTAATGTTCAAAAATTCCTTATACTTTAATTTAGTTTTATTATGAATTGATTATTGGTTGTTTCTCCGTTTTAAAGATGTAGCTACATGCGCTCGGGTGGAATAAAAGTTTCGAGATTTTGAAAGATTCGGAATTCAACAAGAAGTGTTTAAGGAATCTCAAGAACAGTTGGATTTGAGAAAAGTTTCAAGAAGGGAAGTTCACGTAACTTCTTTATCAATTTGCTTCAAGAAGGAATCTCAAGAACAGTTAAGGAATCCGAATTGTGTACAAGGAAGGAAGAACTATAAAAAGGAAACAGAATTCCCATAGGATTCTGATTCCTAAAGCAGTAGATGATCAAAAGGCCACGTCGCTTGAACCATAAAGAAACCTGTCTTACTCAAGGAAACCGATTTATGTAGTGTGTATATATAGTTGACAGGTTTCATTGTAAATATACTTCGAGTTCTGAGCTTTAAGAAAACATAAGTATACTCGAATACTTAATGTTTTATAATTTAGGGTATTAATATTATAGTACATGTTTCGACATAAGGTATAATATTAAGACAATAGATTTTATACTTTCTTAAGGCGCTAGGAACTAGTATCTTTTGAACTATAGAAGGAAGTTCTATATGTTTCAAAAGATCAAATGGAGTTGGTCGGAAAAGTATTTAAAAGTAGTGTATAACTACATTTGTAAGTTAGGAGTGAGTTCGGTCTTGTAAGTTCAAGTAGTTCGTGCGCAAATATTATTTAATGAAAGAGCTCTCAGAGGAAGATGGATTCTTCCTCGTACAACGATTTCTCTTATTTATATTGTTGTTTGCTTCCGTACTATTTTATGTTTTACTTAGAATAATTATTTAGCAACTATAATTATGATAAACCGCACAATATCAATTGTCACTATAGTAGTGTTGTTGTTGTTTTATAGAATAAGATGGTCGTAGACAAAGTGGAGGGCTATGAACCACGACCAAGGATCGATGTCTCGACTTCTGGCGTTGGATCCAATTACTCATATTGGAAATCCATGATGATTATATACCTGCACTCCCTTGGAAAAGGTACATGAGAAAGCACAATGTACTCATGGACTCATTCCATGATGCCTGAAGCTACATCTTCTTTGGCTACTGGTAAAGAAGCAACCAAAGGTGACACTAAGAAAATTCAAAGCTCATTTAAACTCATCCCTAAATTGAGAAACATTTTGAATGTTAATGACAAGATGGCAGAAGAAGCTAACTTCAGAGCTTTATTCACCATACTTACCGCAGTAGATCAAACACGACACAAGATGGTTGTTAAGTGCACCACCTCGTATGAAGCCTAGGAAGTTCTTAAGGATTAGAAACACTATAAAATCCTCCAAGTTGCAAGAATCACTATTTCCTTTGATGAATTAAGTATTAGGGGGATAAAGCCATCGAGATGTACTATACCAGATTCTGTGATATTCTCAATCAAAGTGCCATGCTCGACATAGAAATCTTGGAAGACAAAGTATGTTCAAAATACCATGAGAACTCCTCTCAAGAGGTTTCGTGAAAATTTTACGTCTCTAAAAGTTTCATAGGCCTTGGAAAACTTGATCTTGATGAGTTATAAGAAGAACTTAGAACCTTCGAGATTAATAATGACAATGATACAATTAAAAGTAAAGGAATTGCTTTCAGGGCCAATGTACCGACAATATCTAATGAAGAAGAAAAGAACAAGGATTTTGCTGCATTTGATGCAGCAGTTGCTCTCGTTACAAGGAGCTTTGGGAGAATACAGAATAAGATGAGGAAGATTTCAAAAGAAAAAACCATTTTCAATAGCAAACTTACCAACTGTCAAGGGAAGGACAGACAGAGCAACATACCGGGCCCCAAATTCTCCATACAGCTAGTTAAGAGGACAAGTGTAGAGAATGTCGTGGCTTTGGGCACTTTCAAAATGAGTGTCCCAACTTCTTGAGAAAAGCCAGAGCTCTTAATGCATTGTGGAGTGGATTTGAACCAGAATAAGAAGAAGATGAATAAATTAAAGAGATTGAACACATTAGAAACCTAGCTGTCTTCTCAAATTCAAATCTCTTTTGCCTTACCTCGTCCCTTCAAACTTCTGATATGGAGCAAGGTATGATTTCTTCTCAAAATAATACTGATATTGATTCTGATGGTGATGTTACAATTCCTAGTGATGAAGTTTTGTGCACACAATTCATGCTGCCAAATTACTAGAGAACAACGTGCCTAAATCAAATCCCTGAATAAATACAAGAAGCATTCAGATCAACTGACATCATATATGATGTTCCTACATGTTAAAGTTCATACTCTAAAAGAAAAAAACTCCAAACTGAAAGAGAAAAGCTTGAGTGATGAGATGGTGGCCGGTAACCAAGAAGCTGAGCTAGATAGAATGTTTTAGGGCATATGTGAGTTTAGAGCCATCAATTGGAAAGTTCTTGGGCATTTTATTGTGTGTAATCAATTTGTACGATTTTATTTTACAAAATTAGTTGTTTGATCAACTCTTAATTGCCTTTAGATGTTGATTAATACCAAATGAGATATCAACATTAGATTTAAATGAAATTGAGTTTGGGATTGACGACCCCGACATTGCGACTGACAACCCTAACTTATGCACATTAAATTCTTGATAAATTATCTAATTGGATGTGGATACGAGTCTAGTGCCCTAGACCCTCGCTTTCTTGTTCTCAGTTTAGACTAGTATCCACACCCAATTAGACCCAAACAAAAGATACACCACAAAAATTACTAAATCCTTGTGAACATCATTCAACAGGATGTTTATGAATTATGTGACACCTCTCTAAATTAAATAAATCAAGGAAAACACTTGTATAACCTAAAAGTAGACATGTACACCAGTTTGCGCAAACTAACCAAACCACCGATTCGAATTGGCGGTCAATGATTTGGTTAAACATTGACCATGGTTCGAATGGAATAAGAACTATAGCTGCCAATAAAATAGTTTAATTCTGATTTGAGCTAATCACAAATCGTGAACCAGCAGTATAACTGCATATTTGACAAATTAAAAAAATTTATCATTGGCCAAATCGGCGGTTAGAACCGTGGTCAACGTAGACGTTAGGGCAATAAAAATTATGTTTGAAATCAAAGACTTAGATTAAGTGAGTATATATCAACAACAGTCTAGATCAAGTGATTGTTGCTTCAAACAGCTGGTTCAAATCGAAATCGGCGATTTGGCCGCAGTTTTTTTTTTCCACTGCTATAAACACCCTTCCCCCCACCACAAACTCATTTATCTCACAACAAACTCTCGATTCTTATATAATCCATATTCTACATTACTCTTCTTTGAAAATTAGCAACTTACTCAATTCCATTACTAATTTAGTGATTTATGAAGCTTCAATTATCAAGCCTTCATCAACATCAAGTTTTAAGTTTTAGTATTTTTACTTCTAAATATAATTCTTACTTTTTAGTTCATTGTAAATTTACAATCCTAGTTTATCTTACTACTATTTTCTATTTTTTATTTTACTCTATATAATAAAAATGTCAAGTTTTGGAGGTTCATCTCGTCGAGACGACAAGGTGAAGAGCATAGCACTCAATGACGACGTTAATGCCCATCATTTTTCACTAGGCACTACTCCCTCAGTCTGTGACTACAGCCCCAACTCCATCGATATTAACGAATATTGGGATGATACTGACATTGATCGAACTTGTCAAATAATCGCCGACATTGTCGAAAAAGAAATTCCCGAGCACGTGGAGCAAGATCATTCGCCTCCAAACACTCATACTCATTCTCGAGAAATGGGGGATCTAAATCTGATATTTTCAAATATCATTTTAATACAATGGAGATCCCACCGTCCGCAAATGAGCCACCCCTTGAAGATAGCAAAAAAAAAGGTACATAGTCAATTGCAAATACTGTATAGCGCAATACTAATTCCGTGAATGAGGAGAATACGGGAATATGCGCAACCATATCACCAACAAATATCCCGACAAAGCGAGTATTGATAATACTCAAACACTACTACATGGAGGACAAGTATGTATGAACTCCTCTACTTTATTTACATATTCCAAAACTACTCATAGAAAAGTATTATCTAAATGTATTACTTCTAGGTCTCTTCCTTTTAACATTGTCAATGATGAATAATATGAGAAATTCATTAAACTTTCTTTCAATCCTTCGAGTAAGAGAGTCTCGACCTCTACAGTTTCACGTGATATGAGAACATTTGTTCATGAATATAAGTTAAACTTACCTAATAAATTTGCTAATTTACCAAATAAAGTTTCGCTTTATTCAAATGTTTGGAGTAATCATTTGGAACAAATCTTACATGAGTGTTACATCTCATTGAGTCGAGAAGTCGTGGATTTTACAAAAATATTTACTTGCATTTAGAGACTTTAAACATTCTCATGATGCACATTCTATTTGTCAATTAATTCATTCAATTTTTTAAGAATATGGGTTGGTATCAAAAGTATTTTCTATTCCATTTGATAAAGCTACTCCTAGTATGGTGAGTATTAATGAACTTATTAATATTGGTCAACCATCTATTGCTGGTATATTTTTTCATATTAGATGCATATGTTATATTTTAAATTTGTGTGCACAATATGGTTTGAATTGTTTGAAAAATGAGTTTTCTTCTATTAAAACGGCAATCATGGCTATTCATACAAATAAATCTTTTCAACAAAAATAGGTGAGATTTTGTGAGGAGAACGGGCTTCATGGCAAAATCTTTTCACCCGATATGCCTACTCGTTGGAACTCTACATATATATTATTGAAAGATACATATGTGTATTGAGAGGTGTTGTGTGTGTGTAACCGATTGTGATTATGTTATATATATATCAATGGATTACATGTCAATATTTAAAAACTTTTAAAGGTGTTCGATGACGCTTCTAAATTATTTTTTGGTATTTATTATCCTACTTCTCACCTTATTTTTGAAAATTATGTTGAGATTACATTCATCTTTAGAAAGTGTATGAGAAATAAACGTTTGAAAGAATGTGTTATTCATATGAAACAAAAATGGTTGAAATATTTTTATTACATTCCGATAGTTTTTTAGTTTCTACATTATTAGATCCTAATAATAGAGAAAGTAGTTTAGAACCTTATCTTAACAGTTATTATGATACTATTGTCATTTGAAGATTCTGAGATTCCTTCTATTGGTAATATTATTCAAAATGTGAAAAAAAATCTTTATTGGATATATTTAAATAATATAGTATTAATTTTCATGGTCCTCTTCCTATGAATACTTCTGGACAACAAGCTTCTATAAATCCTAGTAGAAATGACAACAACGATGAAATTGAAGAATTTCAATACGTCTTTGATATTGTTAAATATGAAACACACGACAAAGTATTATGTAAATTATTAGGCTAAATAACATAATAAATATAATGTTATGTATTATGATTAAACAAAATAAGATAAAAGTGTATTTCATATATGCATTATAATATTATAATACGAAAAATAAAATTACCATTTAATATTATTATTTCTATAAAAAAGTGTGATTAAATATTATATTAATTACGAGTACATTGTTATATAAGATTATATCATCATATTACACAGAGAAAAAGTTCAAAAATGGCTAATGTTTGCGTCCAAGTGCAATTATGATTATATTATAAAATAATCGGATTAATATCGTAATAAATCTTTAAAATCACAAACAAGCCGTAATAAATTTATTATTATTAAAATCAAAAAAATAAATTATATTAATATAAAGTAATAAAAAATGAGATTAAGAAAAATCAAATATATACTATACCAAACAGAACATTGGAAAAAATGTTGAATACGAGATTGAAGGATTGGGATTCGAAGCTTATTGATGCGCTCTGGGCTTCGAACAACGTACAAGACATCTTTATAGGCCTGGGTCTGGAAAATTGTGTCATCTTCCGATCAATTTAGAGCACAGTACAATTAAAACAGTGAAAAAGATTAATTTAGTAAATGTGATGGATCGAGTAAAACATGAGCCGAAATATCCGCACCCTTTAAGAAAAGGATCAAACAAAAGGAGGCGAGTAAGATGAAAATGATTATATCTAAGTGACCTTTATGCAAATGATCAAATAAATGGAGGCGAGTAAGATAAAAATACTTTTATAAGTGACGCTCTGTTTCTTAGAACACGTGAAAATGCTTGACATTTACATTGATTTGTAATTCTTGTTGTGATTCCTTTGAGGAAAAATACTTGGTATTATTAATGTTTGGTTAACTTCTCTAATAATAATAACCAACTTCTTCTATTCACTTCGACCAACAAAACATAATGGTGTATTCAAGATACCATTTTTCACTTAGTGAGCCTTAATAGGGACTATTAATAATTTGTGTATAATTTATACGATGATACGTGTTTATTTTGTATAATAGTATATGAATATTTTGTGTGATAATATATGGATCCATTTGTATGTTTAAAAGTTGTGTATTGGTATATGCATATTTTATGCGATGGTATATACATATTTTGTGTAATAGTGTATGAAATTTGTGCGTCTAAAAGTATGATACACCCGCTCCCATCCGTGTAATGGTATATATATATTTTGTGTGATGGTATACGAATGTTTTGTGCAATTAATTATGTATGTTTTGAGCGATGATGGATGTTCATGTTGCAAACAGTTGTATTAGCGAAAATAACAAGAGCAAATTGACTTAGCACAACAAGGTTCGATAAAGTTCACAACTTCAAATCTCAATCACATCGTTCCAACAACAATATACACTGTGCTAAAAAGACAATTCATCGACATGCCGTCGATTTATTTCACAACACATGGAATCAATTGCACCAACATGAAATGGATATATGGTACAGAACAAGACGAACCAACATTTACTCCACGATACCAATATCAATGGAAAATGCGAGTCGAAATGCACTCTGCTCAACAAAGAATCAGTTCTTCACTGTAGTGACCTGCCTCCGAAGCATGGAGACAACATCAAGAGAAATTCTTGAAGCTTCTGTCTTCAGGTGTTGGATTTTTGCATCCGTTTCTAGTTCAAGGCGTTTCACATTAGCACCTGAGTCTCCACTGCTCTGTAAAATGCAGCAAGTGGAAAAATAGGAAAAAGAACAGTAAGCGATTTAGATTTATTATCAACCTACACAGGCAAGGTTAATTGGAATACTGTAGACAGCAGTTGATACAATTTTACTTCAAATAGCATAAATGAACTTCAAACAATTATTCATTTTTAAAATCTTACCTCTGCAACCTTCCTCTGAAATTCAGCTTCCACTTGAGCACGGAACTCAGCAATTTCCTTCTCGGCCTCCTCTTTCGCTTGTTTCAATCTGGCTTGTTTCGCTGAGCACGAGAGCAAAAGATATGAATATCTCTAGTTGTGAAAATTCATTCGATGCAGAATTTGGTATCCCAAAATTAGAGTAAGATATAAGCCAGAGTATATGTTACGGATTATTTATATTTATTATTTCTACAGTTATCTTTTATTTAAGTTATTTTAATTAGGGTTAAAATAAAGAAATGGGCTGGGCTTTTGTTACGAAGCCCTAATATGTTTAGAGTAATTATTTTGTTATTTAAGTATAGGTTTCAGTCGTTTAGAGGCATTGAGTGATCATGGAAAATAGGGCAGATTATCTGCTTGGGCTGGAAGTTCACTTCCTGAGAAAATCGGCGCTCTGCGAGGGCAGGCTTCGTCGGGTTTTTTTTTTTCGTTTTTTTTAATTAATATATTTTCATATCTATGCCTTATATGTAAACCCTTGTCTTTATCAGTATATTAAAACAAACTTCCTGTATGAACTGAGCTTTGTGACAGGCAAAGTGCATAATAACCTGGTCTAGATTGTCAGCTTGAAGCATATTGCATTAAACCATAAGGTAGCTAACGGACAAAAAAAAAAGTGTCAATTATAGTTGTCGAAATAATCTCTCATCATAAACTACTCTTACAAGTAAAACAAATTACATCTTGTACTCTAACTAACCAACATGTGCAAGATCAACCATAAAAAAACATGCATTCAGCCAAGTTAAGCTGGGATAGCTGGTCTTAAATGCTTTAAAACTAGTTTGACTCACTATTTAATGACTCAAATGTAATCCTAACATACATAAATCACTAATGTGACAGATGCAGCGGGAGTAAGTTTCCTCATCGTTACATTGTAAATTTCTTCATAAAGGGGACTCCGAAAGTTTTTATAAAGTGACAAAGCAAGTGGAAAAATACTTAAACATGAGTCCCAAGGGTTACGAGCTATTACCAGTTCTAGCAGCATTGACAATGTGCTGAGCTTCTTGCTCTGCAGCTAGTAAGAGCTGAATTCCATTCTGGCTACTGCTGGAGGCCATATCGAGAGAGATTTGAAGCAAGGCTGCACCCATAAAGGATGTAAGTAAAATGAAACAAACAGCACGGGGAGAGAAAAAAGAACAAGAAAAAATCATCCAACTCGATCATATATAATGCTTGAAAACAAAATAGCCAAAGCTTCATTTGAATGGATGGATTTGAAGTTAAGAATCTTCAAACCCATTCTCCTCTCCATTCAAATGCAACCTTTACCCATGTGCTTCTAAGTTCCAACACCATAAAAATATCGAGACCTTGTGAACATCAACAATGTTAAAACAACGAATCGTCTACATACTTTAGCTTTCTAATGGCATAACATGTGATTCATACGGTAAAGATAAGCTTAAGGAAATTATGGAATCCCGTTAACACTTAGAAACTGCAACAGCAATTGGTATAATCTCTTTTCAATATACTCCTCTGATGCAATGTAATAACTGTGAATGTATAATCACTGACAAAGGTTACTAATCCATTTTGTTGCTGCCAAAAGGGTCTAGCTAGCCAACCATTCGGCAACGTACTCAAAATAGTTAATTCTTCCGACAGAAAGTGCTTATCATCGATGATGCAGAATCATGGTCGATCAAAACTTTATTTCTCTCGACTCAACGAGGTAAATTGATATATGGCAGAAGTTAAAGTTAAGGAATAATAGCTAGAGAGTAAATATGAACTTGGCAAAAAGTGGAAATTAATCATCAAATTTCAAGATTCTGTTTTTTTTTTCAATTAGTTACCACCTAAACCAATCGCCATAAGATTTCTTAGACAGAGCTCAGTATAATTTTGAGATAGACTAATCATGGATCCTGAATATTTGCTTCTTCCAATCTATCCAAGTATGTGGTCAAGATGTTGTCGAAATTAATTGGAGCATATAGAAACAAAGTGAAAAGATTGTGGATAAACTGGTGCGGAAAAAAATCAAAAGGAACCTGAAGCAAGTTTGGTAATTCTACATGACTTTGTATGAAAATTTCAGAKATGRYTCATAACACGWCTAAACTCAATCAACCAAGTAGTTAACTTACCAATCAAAATGAAAATCAAGAATACTAAATCACTACCATTTTTCATTAGAACCCTTCCTTTCCTAAGCTGGTAGAAAATACCAAGAACCACCTGCTTCAATATTAAATCTCTAACTTCAAGAAAACAAATATTGCAACTTCCATTCCCATCAAATCAACTAAGCCTTAAGAAGATAGAAATATCTCTGATTGCTAATAATTAATTCCCTGGTAGTCAGTCATGACTTGCAGGTAATCTGAATATTATGAACCTTATCAGTCCATTATTTGACCCTTTTCTACTCGAACTATTTTTATTTATATTTTTATCAAATCCCAACAGATAACATTGCATCAGATGAGTATATTGTGAACCATGAACCGAGGGTTTAGCATATTTCAAGAATCAGCCAAAAATCGGAATTCTTGAAGCCTTAACCAAACCTCGCCATCTAATTACTTGAGAAGGCTTCAATTTCAATTAAATATGCTACATGCGAATTTAGATCTAATTTGCATTTAAAGCAAAACATAACTAATGTCAAATTACCAGTCTTTGGATCAACTTCTACTCGGACTGTGAAGGGGGTGGAGTTGCTTCGCCGGGACTTGGGGCGGACTGTGACGGGATAATGGGCAGTTCTTAGATTCACGATTCCAATAGAAGTCACCGGGGAAATCGAGAAGGAAAAAGTGAGCTCCAGACTAAAACAATCTGAAAATATGAGATCCAATCTCAAGATGACACGTGCTGATATATTTTTTGGCGTTAATTTCACGTCATCATTCTTCACTCATAGAGCCATCATCATGGTGCCTTGAAAGCACCATAAATATTTTCCAAATTATATTTAGGAAACTAGTTTTTTTTGGCATTTTTTAAAAATAAAATTCGAAAATGTCATCTTACTTTCATTTTATTATATAAAATTTGAGTATTGGGTAAATTACAAATACCTTTAAAAACTTTTTAATTCTTTCACCTTCTCCTTATTTTTCTCCACCGCAGTCTGAATCTCCCCATTTTAATTCACAGTTTTCTCTACAAGTTTTTTATTAATTTATTCTCTGGAATTCATGTTGATTTAGGGCTATTTTTTCCCGCGAAAAGGTAATAGTTATTTCGTAGTTTTTAATCTCTTTGGTTGTAATGAGTTTGGTTTGAATTATTTTTTCTAAAACTTTGCCGATTGTATACTATCATGTATGAGTGATTTTGAAATGAGAGTCGTAGTTAATTTTGAAATATATATTTAGGGATTTGAGAAGTATTTTTGAAAATATGATGCGAAATGTGAAGTTTGTCTTGAATTTATGTTTTCATTATTTTGAAGCTTTCTAGTTGATTGATTTTTGTGTCACCATTTTTATGCGGACTATGTGTGCCGAATGTTTTGGCGACTAAGTCACCCACTATTTTGGCGACATTGTGGTTGACATTTTTCCGGCGACTATTTTACCAACTTTAAGTCACCGATTGTTTCGCCCACTTCTCGCTGACTATTTTGTTCGAATGTTGGACTATGGTTGGGTGGCAGTCGGATTTATTTTCATAGTAATGAGTGTATTATAAATTCTTTTAGAAAAATATGATTCCAATAAGAATCTTGTTTTTTTTTATTGGTTTTTATGTTGACATTATTATGAGACTTTCCCTATTGGTACTGCGAACTTTGCCGACTTATTTTGATTTGTCGACTGCTTTGATGACTTTTTATTTTGCTGACTTATTTATTTTTTGATTTATATTGATTTTGCCGACTATTCTGTCGATATACTATTTTGACCTTACTATTTATTTTTATATACGGAGAATGGCACTTGTTACTGATGAAAAAGACCACTTCAAAGCAAAACTTTCATGTCGTTCAATGCATAACTTGGTTATCCGGATATAAACTCCATGTTGAAGGGGGATAACTTGGAAATATTTAAAGAGTCGTGCTTTGGACATTTTATTGAGGGGATGCCGATGAAGTTCCAGGGCCAACTTTATTTGCACTTGTCGTTTCAACAAGATAAGACGCAAAATCTGGACCCCATCATTTTCCACATAAACAACGAAAAATATTCATTTCGTGCTGAGGACTTTGCCCTTATCACCGGCCTGCGGTTTGGGCCGAAGCCACCAGATGCATCCACTTAAACTTTGTGGACTTCTATTTTTGAAGGAAGGGCAACCATAACCTTCAATGATATACATGAAGTATTTTGTGAGTGGGGCTGGGCAATAAAACCCTGAAGTTGGCGACAAATTGAAGGCCTTTAATGCATATCCCTGGGTGTGTTGGGTTTGAGTTGTTGGTGGCCTAAGTCCGATGTTGCATGCATGATTGAGTGTGTATGTTAGGAAAAACAGGCGACCGGCTTGAAGAAAGGAAAAGAACATAAGTTGGAAATTTTTGATGTCAATGGGTTTTCCCAAGCTTTGGTTGTATGGGCATACTAACTTATCCTGACTCTTGCAAGAATGTGTGCCATTAGAGTTGTAGAGTCTTCTAATAAGCTGCCATGCATGTTGCACTGGACGACTAATATGAAAAAAGTGCCGAGTTTCAAAGACCTGAAAGAAAGTATTTTCTTCGACATGCTCCCTATAGATCATTTTGGCGAACGCGCAAGAAAAGAAATATGCGTAATTTTATGTCATCAAGTATTTTCCTATCTTAATAATGAATCTTGATCGAGGGGGTGAAGATATTGACATATTTGAGACCTTCTCGTGCGAAAATATGTTTGTCATACTACCAAAGTGTAATTGAATAGACAAAGTGCAAACAATTCATTCAAATCGATTCAATAGAGGATGAAGGGGAAGAAAAGATTGTGGACCCTTTAAAGAAGAAACTTGAATCTACTCAAAATCAACTAGAATCGATGAAAGAAGAACGCATAAAAAAATCATGATAGGGATGCGAAAGGAAGTAAAAGAACTGACATAAGTGTAACATAATAAACTCTAAAGAAACTTTTGTGTTTTTTTTTTTTTGTCATAATTAAATTGTAGTTAACTGGTAAGTATGTTCTTGTTCTTTCAGACATTGGAGGATATAAAAAAAGACTTTTATACAATGGCTGCAAAACTAGATAGGATTGAGGTGGAGCTCAAAGATTTGAAAACTATGACGAAGGCTTGGATGGAAAGAATGACAGTGGTGAGGGTGTTGAAGTTGATTCGGAGAAGATAATCGAGTCCAAGTAGGAGAAGGCTGAACATGTTCAGAATTTAGAAAAGAGTGAGGAGATCGACCATGCCACCGACCCTATTATCGACCATGCCGCCGACCCTTATCGACAATGTCGCCTACATTGTTGTTAACTTGCGGCCGACCCTTGTGTCGACCATTACACTGACCGTGTTATCGACCATTCCACCAATCATATTGTCGACCATGTCGTCTACCTTGTTATTGATCCTATCGCCGACCCTTCTGTCGACCCTTTCACCGGCATTGCTATTAAATAGGTTGTTGACTTTATTGTCGACCATGGCGCCAACCCTTATATGGACCATTTCGCTGACCCATCTGTCGGCTCCAACCCTTCTATCCATGTTGTTGAACCATCTGTGAAAAAGTGTGTGAAGGCAAAAGCTGGGAAAAACATAATGAAGGAAATCCCCTGCAGGAGTTTGTCAAAGAGGCCGAAAAAGAAGAGCGAGCATATCTCGGATCCCTACACGGATCCCGATCATCACATCGCTAAGATAAAGAGGAGAAAGGTTGATAACAACCACAATCCTATCATCGTTATGACTGGTCTGGTTTGTAGACCATTAAGCAATCCTACGGGGGATTACCCACAACAATACATGCATTATTTTCATCGTTGGTGTTCTTTGAGACAGTGCAAAAAATAAGAGTACGTAAACTTTGAATCGCACATCATATTTTGATGATTTTCTTAAGAACCCTTTTCTTATGTAATCTGTTAGATTTTATAAATAATAAGAGGTTGATACCACTGTCTGTGGATGAGTATTGGATGGTGGTGAGAGGTTCTTTGACAAACTTGTCCTATTTGACACATGACTTAGAGATGAAGTAATATTTCTATTATTATAATTCTTATGTTAATCGTTCGTAAATTTTCACTTCATGATTTAACATTTACTTATAACTAATGTAGCAAATGGATGCTTTGACATATTTGCTGCTTCTAAAGAGAAATTTAGCCCTACTGGTGTTCTTACTGCATTGGACATGTGTTAGAAGAGTTTTAGTAGTGTTGAAAGTATCAACGAGTTCATTGGCTTGATATTATCGGAATTCGATTCAATTGCAAGTTTCAAGGTGTTTCAAGCTTGGAAAAATAAAGAGAAAATAAAAATAAAGCAAATAAAATAGCTAACTATCCTAGGAATTGAAATTGCAAATTGGTAGGATACCTCGGTCGTGTGCCTTAATTGAAAATGCAAAGCAATAATGAAAATAAGTAAGAAAATGCAATGTTTCACCGAGTACAAGCATGCAAGCACAAGGTACAACTATGCATAAAAACTCAAATAAAGCAAATTAACTAAAATTGAAAGTATGAATGGATAAAGCAATGAAAATAGACGGGAAAGTTTAAAACTTTATGAAGAATAACAAGTAATGAAGACTAGATCTAAGATTAAGTATGAAACAAAGCACAAAAATAAGATTTAAAATAAAGCATGTGTAAAACTCAAAATCAAGATGATCCAAGAGCCGATCTATGATCTAGACGTGTCACTCATCTAAATTCCATATCCAATACATAAGTTTCATCATGAATTCAAGTAGCTAAGACAAAAGGCATGAAATGAAGAAAAATGCATGAAACATATGAAATTAATTGAAGTTAAACAAATCAAGGACTTGATCTATGATCTAGATGTGTCACTCAACTAGGATTCATAGCCAATTCACAAGATCAAGCACAACTTCTAATACCTAAGGCAAAAAGTATAAAACAAATGAAGAACAAAGCATGAAATTAAAAGAAAGCTTACTAGAATTAAAGAGAGAATCCAAAAGCTTGATTGAAATTGCAAGGAATTAAAAATCCAAGGGAGTACTTGAATCCTTCTTGAGCTTACAAACCCAAGGCAAAACTTGAAAATTAAATCTAGAGAGAGAAATTAAGTCCCAAACCCAAGCTTGGGTTGGGAGGAGGTGAGAGGTTGTTTTCAAAAATGAGAGTTGTAGTCTATTTATACTAATTTAATTGGGTTTAAATGGGCCAAATTAGCCAAAAAGGCTTGAAATTCCCGGTTTGACAAGGTTTGACCCGGAGGCACCTTCCTAGACCCTTGGCTCGATTTGGCTCGAGATGGCTCAAGGTGGCTCGGCAATTGCCGAGCCTAGACGCGCATGGCTCGGCGCTGGGTGCTGGTGGTCGGCAGCTGGGTGGCGTGGGCGCGCGCGTGCGCGCGAGGCTGCGCGCGAGCTTGGGCGATGCTTGGCGAGAGGAAGGCGAGGGCTGGCGAGCGCTGGCGACGCTTGGCGAGAGGCTGCGCGCGGGCGCTGGGCGGATGCACGCGAGTGCTGCCGAGAGATGCCGGGCGCGTGCGGGCACTGCTCGGACACTGGGTAACCCAGTGTTGGCAGCGCTACCCAGTGTGGCTGTTCTGGCGCGAGTTTTGGCGAGCATCGGCGAGCCACGGCCACCATTCCAGAATGTTTGGGCATTTTTGAGCCTCTTTTGGCTTGAATTTTGATCCTTAATGCCTTGGCCTATAAAATAGGAATTTTGAACATAAAAACCCAAGAATTTCACCAAACCTCAAGGTAATTGAACCCATTCAACCAAATTAAATATAAAAGTAGCAAGAAARACGAAAAATAAGAAAACAAGAAAAACGACCTAAAAACTTAACGAAAAACGACTCAAAACTACTAAAATCAATCTAAAAATCCATCTAAAAACACGAAGAAAAACACAACAATTACAAGCAAAACAACTACCCCACACTTATCGGTTTATTCGTCCTCGAACAACGAAAAGAATCGAGAATGTACATGCAATGAACATTGTGTAAAAATGAAAAATCCTTGTGCTTATCCTTATAATGTGATGATAGTATCAACATAGACTCGCTATCTTCATGCATTGCTCGTATCACTCTTCCTTAAATGCAAGCTAAATCGATGACTTCCTCTCCAAGAGATTTTTGAGGGTGTACGCTCAATTCGCTCAAGTGTATATAGGACGTGTTTACGCTCAAGTCGGTCAATACATGCACCTTGTCAAGATTTCACAAATCGGACGCTCAAAATTGCTCATAGTACATGACCAAGTAAGAATCGAAAGAGGTCTTTATTATGGGTTGTAAGGTTAGCTCTTTGGTAAGATATGAAATATTTGGATAGGGTGGCTAACACACGATCAAACGTGATCAATAACACACAAAATCCTATCTTCTAAAACCCGAAGCTTATGATCGCTTCACCTTTCCAAATTCACCAAACTCTCATTCGAAACCCTTTTGTAGTTTCATACTCTCTCCCGACTTTATTTCACAACACTTAGAAGCTTTTTGAATTTGCTTCTTTTTACTAAACTAAGCCTTTACATTAGGCTTTTTACTTGAACGCACGCTTTATCACTTTTCGTGATTTGTGTTGGAGTATTATTCTTTTTTTTCTTTTTTTTTTGTATAAGCCACTCAAAACCCGAAACCCACAATCAATTTCCCTCACATTTCTTGTTAACTAACAATAAACTCTCTCACCTCATAATTATGAAGATCCAAGAGCTAAAATCGAGCTCGGCTAACAAGAAGCGGGATAAAGGCTCAAGGGGGCTCATTTGAGATTTTTAAAGTAGCTTAAATATATGGATATGGCCGGAACAAGGGTGATATATGTGCCTCGAGGTCATTTTCAAACTCAATCATGTACGAGTAAAACCAAACCTCCTCAATGCAATTTCCATAAAAATGCAAGCAAGCCGATAAATCACACAAGGCTACTCACTAGTTTGCACCGAATTTGGGAGAAAAATCAAAAGAGTTTTTAGAGCTTTGCAATCTTTTCACGAGAAAATGTTGATTATATATATATAGGCGATTTTTGGACGAAGCACAAAAATTCAACCCCTCACACAAGAGGCCATAAACATGCAAAAACCTCGACAAGTAAACTATTCAAACTTCCAAGCACGTGGAGTTGTTCAAACATGTAATCGAGACACAAAAGACACAAAAATCGACTCAACCATATAAAAGTGCAAGTAGTAAGCGTCACTTCGCCAAGAATGCGTCACTTTGCCAAGGCTCGAGTAAGAACGACAAATCATGCTTGATAAAAACCCGGACCCTAACCACCTACCCACCCCACACTTAAACCATGCATCACCCGCATTTTAATGAAAATCAAGTAAAAGGAGGGTGAATAGAAACTTCCTTAACCAAGTGAGTTTGAGTCGAGCTCGGTGGGGTCCAACTATGCATCTAAGCAATCCAAGCAAAAATCGAGCGTGGCTAGTAACTCTCGACCCCACGAAACTTACCACTTTTACCAATCGTCCAATGGTTGGAGTCGGAAAACAAAACCTAGAAAAGAGAATCACACGAAATTAAAAACACAAGGAAATATGTACATAAACTCAAAACAAAATATTTTTTATTTTTCAATTTTTCAAATATTTTTGTATTTTTTGAGTTTTTGAATGTTTTCGGATTTTTCAATAAGAGAAAGAAAGAAATAAATAAATGGAAAGAACTTGGGTTGCCTCCCAAGAAGCGCTTGTTTTACGTCATTAGCTCGACGTACCCCCTTTTCGATCAAGGTGGGAAGATAGCGGGAGGGTCCACCAATATTATCTCCTCCTTGTCGGGAGGATCCATTCTTTGGAACGTCCTTGGCGCATTGCATAGTTCAAATAAGATCCGCCAAAAAAAAACGTTCCAAATGGGAAAATGAAGCTCGTCTCGGCTAGGTCCTCGGGTGGGATGGTGGTTTTGAAGTGCCCCGAAAACTCGTCCAAGAAACGATAGGAATAATGGCCGGCTAGCTCATCCATCATGTAGTCGATAAACGGGGAAGGGAAACGATCTTTCTTTGTGGCCTCATGAAACTTCTTAAACTCGATCGACATCCTCCAACCCGTTGAAGCCCTCATGGCCAACAATGCCCCTTCTCCATCTTCAAGAACCAACGAGTCGCTCATCTTGGGCACCATGTGAATGGGATTCACCCACTCACTCTCGGCGAGTACGAACATCAAGCCCTCTACTAAAAACCTCCACATCCCGGCTCTCACCATAGCTTCAAATTCAAAGAGCTAACTCCCTCAATCACTCCGGGTCTCCTTTCAATGGCATCCTTAAGAATTCTAAACCCTTCAACCATCCTCTCTTCCTCTTCTTCTCGGTGCGAGTTTGCAAGGATAATAATCGACTTACTCTCTTCATCCTCCTCAAGATAATCGTCAATTCTTTCAAGCTCATCATCAATAACCTCCACCCCAAGCGAATCTTCAAACTTCTCAATATAATCGACTCCCAACCCATCATCAATAATCTCCACCTCCCCCTCTAAAAAGTCGTCTTTGCCCTCAACGACACACCGAGAGTCATTGACACACAAATTGGGGTCACATAGAGGTACAACGGACTCATCATGCAGAACAAGGGGCTCATCTTCACAACATTCTTCAATATCGACGTCCGAGCCAACCACGTCCTCATTAATCCAATTCTCAATATAAGCCCGTTCGACCTTGGCCTTGACGAAGTCCATATATACCCATTCTTCACAAGACTCTTTTGAAGTAAAGGGCAAAGGATCAAGAGAGTTAAAATCATCCGAAAATGAAAATAAGTCCTCATCCGACGGCGAGGCAACCGTATGCCCAACCACTCCACACTTATCGGGGAACGTGACCGGAGGGATAGGTGAAGGTGGACTTGAGAATTGGCTTGTAATGGCCCATGGATCCGGATCGGGAGGTGGAGTACTAGAAATCACCGGGATATTCGAATGATAAGGGCCCACATGAGGAGTAACAACCGGATAATGAGACGGCGGTGGAACAAAAGATGACATAGCACAATCGGGTTCCACATGAAGTCCATGATCCCCATACACATTCTCCGAGGGATGCATTGGCGAGGAGAGATCCGGGCAATAGTCAGGAAGATGATCACTCGTTCCACACCATCCATATCCCAAAAAAGGTCGGCTAACATCTCTCATAGTACGGATGGGGGGGCCACATGTGAAGTTGGAGCCCGGACCACCAAACAACTCATACTCTTCGAGATCTTGAGGGGATATGGGTATGTTCGTCCCAAAATAGCAATCCGGAGTAGAAGAACCTCGACACGGGTTGAAACTCCCAAAGCAACCATTATGCATATTCGGACCATGAACGGGAATGCCATTACCACCATACGGGGTGGGACTCGAATATCCACCCCCCACATTTCCACTTGGAGTCGTAGTCGGCATAGGATTAGAATGAAAAACAGGAGGGGCTCCATATGGGCCGGGCTTCGGGCGACGCATATTTGAATTATAATGAGTAGTATCATAGCCATACGGGCCGGAAGTCGGGCTATGCGTATTCGGAGAATATTGAGGAGCATCATAGCCATATGGGCCGGAAGTTGGGCTTCGCACATTCGGAGAATAGTGAGGAGCATCATAGCCATACGGGGGGGAAGTCGGGGCTTGCACGTTTGGATAGGAACTTTGAGCACCATAACACCCCAATGAACTATTTATGCCCGAAAAATCATCAAACCCGACATGTTTTGCACCATGCCCTCCCATGCCGGGTCTCCCATAACCGTAGCCACCGTTGGCAACGTGGTTTGCACCATGCCCTCCCACGTTGCCATACCCATTATACAATGTCTCATTCCCGGCATGGTTTGCACCATGCCCTCCCATGCCGGGAATGTATCCACCATAGTTATAGTTATACGTGTCTTGCATACTCAAACAAAAAAAATGTCAAATAACAAAACAAGCCAAAAACACAAAGAAATTACAATCAAATCGAAAACCTTAACCAAGCTGAGTCGCAACGGCGCCATTTTGTTAGAAGAGTTTTAGTGGTGTTGAAAGTATCAACGGGTTCATTGGCTCGATATTATCGAAATTCGATTCAATTGCAAGTTTCAAGGTGTTTCAAGCTTGGAAAAATAAAGGGAAAATAAAAATAAAGCAAATAAAATAGCTAACTATCCTAGGAATTGAAATTGAAAATTGGTAGGATGCCTCGGTCGTGTGCCTTAATTGAAAATGTAAAGCAATAATGAAAATAAGCAAGAAGATTCAATGTTTCACCGAGTACAAGCATGCAAGCACAAGGTACAACTATGCATAAAAACTCAAATAAAGCAAATTAACTAAAACTGAAAGCATGAATGGATAAAGAAATAAAAATAGACGGGAAAGTTTAAAACTTTATGAAGAATAACAAGTAATGAAGACTAGATCTAAGATTAAGCATGAAACAAAGCACAAAAATAAGATTTAAAATAAAGCATGTGTAAAACTCAAAATCAAGATGATCCAAGAGCCGATCTATGATCTAGACGTATCACTCATCTAGATTCCATAGCCAATACATAAGTTTCATCATGAATTCAAGTAGCTAAGACAAAAAGCATGAAATGAAGAAAAATGCATGAAACATATGAAATTACTTGAAATTAAACAAATCAAGGACTTGATCTATGATCTAGATGTGTCACTCAACTAGGATTCATAGCCAATTCACAAGATCAAGCACAACTTCTAATACCTAAGGCAAAAAGCATAAAACAAATGAAGAACAAAGCATGAAATTAAAAGAGAGCTTACTAGTATTAAAGAGAGAATCCAAAAGTTTGATTGAAACTGCAAGGAATTAAAAATCCAAGGGAGTACTTGAATCTTTCTTGAGCTTACAAACCCAAGGCAAAGCTTGAAAATTAAATCTAGAGAGAGAAYTTAAGTCCCAAACCCAAGCTTGGGTTGGGAGGAGGTGAGAGGTCGTTTTCAAAAATGAGAGTTGTAGTCTATTTATACTAATTTAATTGGGTTTAAATGGGCCAAATTAGCCAAAAAGGCTTGAAATTCCCGGTTTTGACAAGGTTTGACCCGGAGGCACCTTCCTAAACCCTTGGCTCGATTTGGCTCGAGATGGCTCAAGGTGGCTCGGCAATTGCCGAGCCTAGGCGCGCATGGCTCGGCGCTGGGTGCTGGTGGTTGGCAGCTGGGTGGGCGTGGGCGCGCGCGTGCGCGCGAGCTTGGGCGACGCTTGGAGAGAGGAAGGGCGATGGCGGGCGAGCGCTGGCGACGCTTGGCGAGAGGCTGCGCGGGCTGGCGAGCGCTGGGGACGTTTGGCGAGAGGCTGCGCGCGGGCGCTGGGCGGATGCACGCGAGAGCTGCCGAGAGATGCCGGGCGCGTGCGGGCACTGCTCGGACACTGGGTAACCCAGTGTTGGCAGCGCTACCCAGTGTGGCTGTTCTGGATCGAATTTTGGCGAGCATCGGCGAGCCACGGCCACCAATCCAGAATGTTTGGGCATTTTTGAGCCTCTTTTGGCTTGAATTTTGATCCTTAATGCCTTGGCCTATAAAATAGGAATTTTGAACATAAAAACCCAAGAATTTCACCACACCTCAAGGTAATTGAACCCATTTAACCAAATTAAATATAAAAGTAGCAAGAAACATGAAAAACAAGAAAAATGACCTAAAAATTTAACGAAAAACGACTCAAAACTACTAAAATCAATATAAAAATTCATCTAAAAATACGAAGAAAAACACAACAATTACAAGCAAAACAACATGCAAGGATAATTTACTCCAGGTAAGCATTCTTTCTTCCTAACTTAATTGTTAACTTATTTTGGATTTTAACTATATTATATTGACCTCAATTGTTTTCCTTTGATTTCCGCAACAAAAAATAAATCCGGTGGAAATTTCATTGGACAATATTGTTTCTGAGGCTGAGAAGCTAGCAAAGATGGGAATCATTTATGGGTTACCCTCCGAGTCGATATCCCCGTGTTTTTGGTGTCGAAGGCATTGCATTGGCACAATGTGAAAAAGTTTATGGTGCTACTAATTTGAACAATAATCACTGTACAAGCTGGATCTTAACTACCAAATGGTGAAGGTGTATTATTCCCTAGCATCATCAACCTAGTCGAGGGAGAGAAGCCATCCGCTTTTTGCCCGATTATGTTCAATGGTTCCTAAGCTATGTAAGAGGGGATTTTTGACCAGGACCCTTGGATATCAAAGCAGACTGGAGCTTGATATTGTTCAGAATGTTCCACAAAAAATGAACGGTGAGGACTGCGGCGTGATGGTCATACATTACATGGAGACACTTACAGGTGCAGGTGATATTTGTCATGTTAACCCTGCCATTTGTGCACATTTTAGGATGTTATATGCGATATAATTATTTCAACGAAACAATCTTAGTTTAAGATGATGATGATATGTTAGTTAAGTATGCGTTTATTTATTACTTATTGGCAGTATAGTCGGCTACAATACACAAATATATAATTGGGAATATAGTCATCTACAAATTTGGCAGAAGAGTCGACAACATACATAGGAAATAGTCTTACAATACACAAATATATATAATCAACAGTATAAGAAAACGGTCTCAATTCCAAACACCCAAGCTTAGAATACCCTAATCATTGTCAGTGTCGCGACCTAGCTCTTCAGAAACCAGATTCCAATATGGCAACTGCCATCGTCTTTGCTCTAGTTATCAGCGCCATTGCTATAAATCAACAGCTATTCCTAAAATAGACCGGATTTGACCCATCGGAAAATTGGACCCGCCGTCCTCTTCGTACTTGTGGAAATTGGACCCACTGGAAAATTAAAACATAATTACTACAAAAATTGACATCAAAATTGGACCAGACTTTTCACTTTTCACCCGCCCACAAGAGAATTACAACAAAACCCTAGCACAAGAAAATAGAGTTCCGTCGAAGTAGGAGTGAGGAGCTGACCTTGTTCCATGACATCGAGACGCACCACGTGCCACCTTCACAAAATCACGACACTTCGTCGCTTCGCGTTTCCAACCGAACATGATGATCGATCGATCGTATTTTGGTTGTTGGTCGAATTACACGACAAGTGTAAATACGCACATGCTCGGTGATGATTTTCAATCGAAATCGGGTGAAAACCACCACCCCACGTGCCTACAATGATAGGATTTGTTTTATTTTTACGATTTTTATATTTTTTCTATTTTTTTATTTTTGTATTTAATTTAAATTAAACCGAGGGGAGGATTTTCCCCTTGGGATTTCCGAAGGAATCCTAATTCCCCTCGATTTTTCCGAGGGGAAAACCTTCCCTCGGTTTTTTTAAATTAAAAAAAACGAAAAAAATAGAAAACGCGTATTTACCGATCAACACTCGATACTCGTGGTTTCATGATATCGATATGCACCCCGTGTCACCCCGTGCGTAAAATGATATGTTTTATTTTTTACACATTTTGGTTTTTTTTTTTTAATCGAAAAAATAGAAAACGCGTATTTACCGATCAACACTAGATCCTCGTGGTTTCCTGATATCGAGACCCCATGCCACTTTCACAAAATCATGATGCTTCGTCATTTCGCATTTCCAACCGAACAAGATGATCGATCGATCGTATCATGTCTTTCGCCCAATGACTCGATGTCCCTCGTATTCCCACAGACGGCAACACTTGATGCAACCAAAAAGATTAGCTCACCAAGAATGAGGTAGATGATCTTCGAATTGCTCCTGCCGACCTAATTTACCTACAAAACAAAACCCAAAGTCGAACAACTCTGGCGTAGGCTCTCCGATGCTAGTCAGTTCCTTTTTAGTAATGAATAGACGAGAGCTCAAAAGTATGATAAAATCAACTTAGAATGAAAGTGAGATCAGTGTCCTCTTTATATAGACAAGAGACGTTCCCAATTTAGGGTTTCTGTCTCCTATTCGTACCACAATACCATAATTAACCACCAGTTTAAAATTAGAATTTCTCATATATGTTAAATTATCATAAATATTAGAACTCTCATATTTTGTAAAGTTACCATAATAACCATGGGTCAATAACCATACCATTTACTTAGTTCGTCGAGGCCCTACACTATACCATCCATATCAACCCCCCAGACCCCATATCCTTTTAACTATAAAGTACAGCTCTCATTAACCAACTGTTATAATACTATTTTACCCCATAATAGCTCGTCACACTCATATAAGAATCCGGCACTCTCATATAAGATCTCGTCACTCTTATGCAAAAGCTCGCCCCTCCTATAAAATATGTCATATTAGAGATCTAAATGCACGTGCATGAATATTGAATGTCGTAGCAGGCTTCATTTAATTCGGATAAAGAACAAAATAGTTGTAAAACAGCCGTCCTGTAATCACACTTTTTTATCAGTTATATTTCAATAAAATAGCGTACGAAACCCATGCAAGTGGAAAATCAATAAAAATAGGCTATATAACAAAATCATTTAACCTCCCAACATTAATTATAGCCAAATTCTCATTTTTCAGGAGAGCTGTTTTACAATTATTTTTGCAACATTAGCCATCAAGCCAGATTCTCATATATATTAGGTTAATATATAAGAGTCCATTTTTGATAGCTTCTCCAAATTTCATATTCGTCACAGGCTAACACATCTCATACATCCAAAGAATGCAACTAACATAAAGTGGAAAAAGAATGTTAAAAGCTGATTCAAAGCACAATGAACAAATCACTCGGACGACAACATACTCCAACATACTTTTTCATACACCACCCAAACAAAAGCCGCACAAACAATACTTGATTATCAATTTTAAATAAAAAGCAAGAATCCTGACGATAAAATAAAACTCTATTACCATCATCAGTCTAGTCACTCACTCGCTCCAAGTCTACATATATTTCCGCAGCTGAGCTAAAAAAATTATAAAAGGAAAATAAAAGAAAGAAAATGAGGTAATCGCACAGCAGCACCTTTTTTAAATCCAATTTCGTCCATCAGTGGGTTTCAAAAATTAGTGACAAGTAAATATTATTTAAAAAGGGGTGCTACCACTAGAAGGTGCGGTCATAACAGAAAGAACATCAGTGACAGAGGACATGGCGCTCAAAGCAGCTTTAAGAACATCTTGGGAACATCCCGGTTTTACTATCGAACGCACCTAAAAAAAAGAAAAAACAAAACAGATATTATCATATCACAATGTGGCTAATGTAATCCAAGCATGCATACATGAATTGATGCTTTTTTTGTTGAAATACCTTGTCAAGGTACTCCTGCAATTTCTTAATACGGCCCATGTAATCCTGATCTTCAACACAAAGAGTGACAGGCTTTGCATCAGCGCCAGGGCCATCAAACTGAAGAGGTCCCGGGTTTCTATATACATCGTCCATCAGAAACTTGGTCGCGTTTTGTCTCAACAACCTAGATAATAAAACCGACAACCAGTTCAAGAAGAGTTTATAAAAAAAATTTACCACTGAGGTCCTAATTATTTTTAGAATTTTAAAAGACAAGTTTTTTTTTTTTTAATAATTAGACCAAGCATCAGAGTAGTTTTGTAATTTTCTAAAAGAGAGATTTAAAAAAAAAACAAAAAAAAAAACAGCTAAAAATGATGAAATCAAAATGTATTTACAAAAACGGTCTTGAGATCAATTAAAATAATAAAGCACGAGTGAAAGCCCATACTCATAGGACTTTCCCTTCAAATCAACAGTCGCTGGATGCAGAGCGGGCTTTCCAAGGGTCGAAGCCCCATGACCACGACCATAGCGCTTAACAGTCAGCATAGCCTGTAATGACGAGTTAAACATGAAATTTCCTAATTGTATTCATTACAAACTAACAAAGAGAGGACAAAAGAGAATAAAAAGACCATGTAAAGAGACAGAGGCACACTCCTGTCAAACCGCCTACCTATCCGTTAAGCAGGTCCCCTAAAACTAAATCTTAAAATGAAAAAAACACCAACAAAAAATTATAAAACCCTAAAAAAACTAAACTAACTAAAAAAACCTTAAAAAACTGGAAAACCCCAAGAAAAACTAAAGCAAAAACAAAAATCTAAAAACTAGAAAGAAAAAATGTAAAACTAATATGTGCCCTACCTAATGGAATGTACTCTGTGAGGCGGTTTGACACGTGTTTTATGGAGGTTATTGCCACGAGTGGGGTTGGGATAAGAAACTTACGGTTATTGGAGCAGCACCACACTTCCACTTGTTCACAGGATTCTTCAAATTGGTTACAGTTGCCATATAACCATTCAAGCCAGCAGCAATTATATGATAACCAATATGACCGAGCACCTGGAAAAACAACTCTAAAGCTTTTAGTTCAACAAATTCCTGGCTAACAAGCAGATTTTCAATGAAAGAGAACAATGAGGCAAAACCTCTAATCAACAGGCCACAGATTTAGTTCTATAAATAGAAACCATAAGGCAGAACTTACATAGGCGTAGTCACAATCGAATTTTGATGGCAAAGACCCCCGAGCTTGATACCCAAAGAAATGGCAAATGGCATTGAATTTCTTGCCCTTGTAGGTTCCTTCTTTCTGTACAGGAAACATCGAGATGAATAAAAATGACAATCTACTATTCAGAGGAAACCCCAAAAAATAAAAGTTCCAAAACCATAGGAAATTGCAATTTATTATTTATTTTAGAAGAAGAAGAAGAAGAAGAAGAAGAAGAAGAAGAAGAAGAAGAAGAAGAAGAAGAAGAAGAAGAAGAAGAAGAAGAAGA
>BMAC01000620.1:132074-259631 GCA_014905375.1 Phtheirospermum japonicum | reverse complement strand
ATTTATTTTATTTATATTATATGCCCATACAACTATCCACGACTTTCATGCGGTGAAAAATATTACTGATGAAATGAAAATTTACAAGAAAATTGGAGAAAGAGATAACTTACCAGTCGCTTATTCATTTCTGCTTCAACAAGATGAGCTAGGAGCTTTTCTGTCTCAATCTTTCAAGTCAAAAAATACAAAATTAAAAATAAATATATTTGGGGATTCACAATTTTCAAACATATAAAAGGCACATTAATTAAAGTACCTGAGATAGCTGTGCAGAGTCATCTGATTCTGGGTGGAGTAGGAGCTGTAACACAGTAATAACCTCGGGGTGAGCAATATAATGCAAAAAATAAATAAAAAATAATCTAAATAAGCATCGTAAACTAACACAAAAGAAATACATTATGATGGTACCTGTTTTCTTATGAATGGTGGCAAGAACTCAAACAATGCAGATGCCCAAGGAGATAGCTGAGCAGAAATATTATCAGCAGAGACACCTTCCCTAAGCAAACCAAAAATTTCCTGGGAGTGACAAAATTTGATAGACATTTGTTCAATTGTATTGAAACCGTCAAAGAAAACCTGACCTTTCAATATTCCCGAATTTCCGACGGAACGAGGAAAAAGTCTATAAAAAAATGCAGCCAACTGAAAACAGTTAATACCTGCAATAGAGCATAGACTTCGGGAATGCTTTCTATAAGTCCCTCTGGCAGAAGGATGACACCATGGTGCTTATCTGAAGCACAAAAAGAAAAATTGTTAGGACGCAATTCATATACAGAATGACTATATAAACAGTAAAAACTCCTAATGTGTTCTACCTTGTTCACCCCTGGCCTGAACCGCATCGCATATTTGTTTTGTGATGTCAAAAAGAGTAAGTTTTGATGCAGCCACCTCTTCAGCAAGAATGACCTGCAAAAATAATCAAACCTCTTTAAGATGTGAACACGCGCAACACGCGCAGCTGTTTCCAATCCAATGGGCTCACTATTCTACCAAAATTTTAAAAATGAAATGGTAAACTGAATCAATACAAACCATATTGGGATGGGACTGGAGAGTGCATTCCAAGGCAACATGAGACGCTTTCCGCCCCATGAGTCGGATAAAGTAATAATACTGCACATAGAAAGAAAAATGAGAAAAACACAGTCATAAGCCAGTTTAAATAAAACAAAATATAATTGAAATATAAGAGCCAGAAACCACTAGTAGATTTCCAGGAACACCTTCAGAAGAAGACCCCAAATACAAGAGTCAAAAGTACATGTGACGAATGACTTTACCTTCTCTGCAGAGAGTGCATCGGTGCAGACATTGCTAATCAGCTGGGAATTAACCTGAAATAAGAAAGAACAAAAATCCCAGTCATACCATTTCCTCATAAAAGAGAGGATCTTCCAAATGATTTTAAAGTAATGAGATGGAAAACTTAAATAAAGAGGTATAAGAAGATAAATGAATTTTGCTGACAAACCATGTGAACAGAAAAACAAAAAAAAATAAAAAGGCGAGGCAATACTTCTATGTATACTTCTTAGACAAATGTAATCTGGTCCATTTAAGTATAAAATTGGTGGGATAGAGGGGCCGGGCGGAAAGGGAGTAAAGAAACGTACCTCCTCCCATACCAAATATTATTAGAGAAGAAAAGAAAGAGAAAAGACTGCATATACAAGAAAGGGGAAGAAAAGTATTTTACCTTACATATAGTGTCAAAACCAACATTTGACTCAACAAATTGGTTTTTAAGATCTCCATTTAAAGTAACAGGAATACCAACGACCTGCAGAGATTTAACCAGATTTTGTTTATTAATGATTTTCGACATAATATGAAGAGAAAGAAAAGAACTAACATAGTTATTAAAGGTTTTAGATAATGGAGTTGAATGAGACACAACACCGAGCGAAAAGGAAAAACTGAACCAATCAATATGTTTTATCATAATGTGATGTACCTTTGTAAGGCACTTTCTTTCTGCAAAAGTTTCAGCAAGCTGGGCAGCGTCTGTGTTTGATGTCACGCCTGGGCAAACAAATTACTGGCATGTCACATAATTGATACTTTGTGCACCTAAATCATCAGGAAATTGAAAGACGACATATTGGATACCTCCAATAATAACGAGAGCATCCAGCTTCAACGTCGTGCAGGTCTTAAGTGCTGCATTAACCTGCTCAGTTGTTCTAATTTGATCTTTTGTCCGTCCGAGCAAATCATAACCCCCTTCAAAACATGAAACTCAAGAATAATCAATTTTTGAAACATAAGCGCGCGCGCGATGCACACCCACAGAAATTTTTTAGACGTATAACTCTAACCCTCACCTTGATTTTTGTAGGTTGCAAGAATTTCATCAGTAATCTCTGAAGTTTTTTGTGCAAATAAACCATCAGAACCACCTGGTAAGATATAAAATTGAATATTCAGGAAGTTACACTTCTCTAAATAAAATCCAAACTCATTCGAAGAAAGGATCCAACTGTAAGTCACAATCTGGCTCAATAGATAAAGTTCTGACGAAAAACACCCACCAACTTCTCTAAAAGTAAAAAACCAATAAATATATAAAAGGGAATTTCATAAGCAACCACATCAGAGAATAGGAACTCACGCCCTAAACGATTTAAGGGATTACATCATAAATCCAATGAGAGACTAAATTACTTACCAAGAAATCCTAGCAAAGTACTTTTAGGATTATGAACCTTTAGAGCCTCAAAAAGACCCCATATCACATTATGTCCTCCAGGAGATTGTCTACCACAGAAAACCACTCCCACCCTGACAAAGAATTAAGGAAACTCAGCATGTGGTAATTTTAATTAGTTGATAAAGACTATAATTATTTAGCATAAAGTTGAAATAAGAATTTTCTTTACCTGACTGCAGGAAGCTCTGTAATAATCTGAGCATCGGGAACCTTAGCAGTAGCCCTAAGGAAATGCGCTATAGGTTGACCATAAGTGTGAGGAAAAGACCTACTTATGGTATGGGCACCAGAGGGGTCCGCAGCTGTAGCCACATCACCAAACTCTACACGGACTGCAGTTCCCTGCTCAAGCCATATAAGAAAAGGTTATGAATATCGGCAATGTCTTGATGATCAAACTAGTGACCTTAAAAATAAATTTAAAAGGTGAAATCAGCTTGAGTGACATATGTGTACAACTAAAAACAGGGGCAAATTCGAGGGTGGAGTTTGTATTGTCCATGTTTATTGTTGACCAACCATAGACCTAGATTAGACCGAAGAAAGTTGTAGATTCAAATTTCATATTCACTTGATATTAAATGCAGTTTACCAAGCCGGCCACCTTGTTTTTCTTTTTCAACACATAAACAGAAAATCATAGCCTTCATATGGATTTATATTCAACCATAGAGAGCAGCAACGGAATCAATCAAACATTCAGAATCATCATTGATCCATAGTAAATAAAATTCAAAGTTCTTATTCTACCAAACATCTTTCCTTTTCCAGAATAGTCATTGAACCATAGTAAATAAAATATTCTACCAAATATCTTCTTTTTTTTTTTTTTTTCAAAAACACATCGAAATCACGGAATGATAAAACAAATAAATTAGAGAACACCACATTGCAAAAACAAGAACCAAAAAAAATACAAATTAACGATCAATCCAACCTATCAGATCTATAGCATGCACGAAAACAGTCAAACTCGCAGAGCCACCTATATACCTAGATTTATTCGTTGCTCACAATTATATTCTCGTACATCACAATTCAGAAAAAAACAGAAAAAAAGAAAAAACATAAATATAGGAAAAAAGGAAAGGAAAGAAAAACAAAAACCTGAAGACATGGCGGAAGTTCGGGCTTATACAGAGATCGAAGCTTTTGCAGATCAGAGAGTTCTCTTGCTATTCCATAATCAGAATCCATTATATTTTCTTTGAGATTTCTTTGGTTAGACGCACACAAACTCACCTACTACTCGAGTGTTGCTTATATAGCATGCGAAGGGCGATACTACCAACTAAGCCACCAGTTTAACCTTCGGTGGGACAATGCTAAACTGACCTTCTTATATAATAAACCAGCGAATACCCGTGTGAACACAAGGTATAAAATATTGGGGTTTATTAAATAAATAATACTTTTTTAATTTAAGATTACTAAAATAATATACTTTTAAAAAAAATTACAATTTTGAATCGGGACGGGCGTCTCAGGTATGTTTGCTCCAAAAATCTTTTTTAGGGCTCAAATGAAAAAAAAAACTTCTTGGGGGCGGGACGCCACTGAGAAAGACGTCATGGGTGTTTTATGAAGAAAAAAAATTTGTAACAAAGACTTTTGTAAGAACTAGACATGGTTTTATAATTTATATATAATATTTTAGGTAAAATAAATAAACATATCATAATAATATCTAAAATTACAAGAAATTTTATTTCAAAATTAAAAATACAACAAGATCAAAATACAACAATAAATAAATAAAATTTAATTATTCACAAAATGACATATTAACATAATGAATAACAAATTTAATTATTCGCATAATATTTTATAAATATTGACACTAAACTTGACATATTAACAAATTTAATCATTCACATAATAAATAATTTCATCACAAATCAATAAAATTAAATTTCACAAGCAATTCACAACTAGAATTCACAAACATATAATGACATTTAATTTGAATAAAAAAAATTCACAACATATTCTATAAATATTGACATTAAAGTTTACATATTAACAAGTTTAATTATTCACATAATGAATAATTTCATCACAAATCAATCAAATTAAATTTCACAATCAACTAACAACTAAAATTTACAAACACATAAATTGACATTTAATTTGAATAAAAAAAAATTACAAACATATAAATTCAATAAAAAAAATTAACTATCAATTTTAAAATAAATGGAGAATACTAACCATACTTGGTATTGTGAGGTAGGAATAAGTAATAGACTTAATAATAGTATTAAACTTGGATTATATTAATGTATAAGGTTTTACTTAGTATTAAATCATGACAATTTTTTATTTTTTATTTTTGCTAAATAACCCGGGACGCCACTGGGAAAGGCGTCCCGCCTCCCCTACAATTTTTTTTTTCATTTCACCCTCAAAAGTTTATTTACGTCAGTTTAGGTTCGGGACGCCCTTGGGAATGGCGTCCCGGGTTAATTTTCTAGAACGGTTACTTAAAGTACCGTCTAAAATGTGGACGGGACGCCATTGGGAAAGGCGTCCCGACCAAAAAACGCAAAAAAAAAAAAAATTTTAAGTATATTATTTTAGTAATTTTGAATTAAAAAAGTATTATTTATTTAATAAAAATACATCAGTTTAAGAATGAATAATAATAATAAATAAAAATATATTATTTAATTTATTCACGGTAGAAATAAATTTAAAATAAATTATTAACTCTATCATGTCTATCGTCTTTGTTAAAATAAAGTATTTTCAATCATTTTCTAATTTTACTATTGATATTGAAGCATAAAACTGACTATTTCTAAAAATTGGTGATATAGACGAAATTTAGTATTTATCTGTTGTACTTGTATAATATTAATGTAATAAGATTTTTTTTAATATTTCACCAAATAATATTGCAAAAAGACAAATATTTTATTGTGAAAAATAAAAACAAATAGAGAGGTATATAGTTTTTTTCTTAAAGCTATATTTGAAAGATATTAATAAAAAAATAACGTTGAGGATATGTTAGATTTGAAAAAAATATACATCAATTTTTTTTCAAATAAAATCATAATTTTCAAATAATAAAGAAATTCCACATATTTCAAATAAGTTAAAAAAGAACAACGTTGAAAACATAGAGCATCCCGTAATATCATATCATTATACTATTTGCGATCCTTTGAAATAATCCCAAAAATCTCAAATATTTTGCATTTTCATCTTGTAAATAATATTAATAAATCAAATAATATATGCTCCACCTTCAGAACATGTAGCTAATATGTGAAATAAAAAAATCGGTATGTGATAAAAATTTAAATAAGCACTATAATCTGGTGAAATATATAATGGGGACAAATGCAGGATGAAGAATTTTAAAAATTGAATTACGCACCATTATGAATTCTAAAAATAAAGATCATATTCAATTGAACAATTATTTAAGGTCTATGAAATAAACTATAAATTACACAGAACAATCAGGCATTTTCAAAATTTTAGAAAATCTCGTCAAAACAAAAAATCACATGCAAAAAATAATATTTTATATAAAAAAGAATCGAAAGTTTATTTCATTTTTGATTCATGAGTAAAAAATAAAATACAAATAATGAGAAAGAGTACCATTTGCCTATGCGAAAGGTTGAATAATCATTGTAACTCATTGTTGATAGCTTATAAAACTCAAGTTCATATCTCATTTCAACCATGCACATAAATCAATCATGAATTAATAGAAATCAAAATCAAACTTCATATGTCAAATCTATTTGTGTGGACATTCAAGAATGAAGAGAAGAATGAGAAGAGATGATTTTTAAGAAGGATGAAAAAGATAGATATTAGTATAGGTAAAAAACAGTGTTTTAAAACGTGTATCAAGCAACGCGGGTTGCGCTTTGCAACTTCGCATAGTGTAAATAGCGTTGTATATTGTGTGTGCTATTTAAACCGATTGTTTTAATATTAAAAATAATTATATATTTTTTGTGAGTTATTATTAATATAAAATAATTATTTTTTTTTTGGAAATATAACTTAATATGTAATATTAACAAATAAAGTATAAGAATATCAAACAAAAACTACAATTTATAAAATACAATAGAAAATAAAAATAATATAGAAGTTTATGATAATACATATTAAAATGTTAGATTTTTGTATGAATATGTAGAAACAAGTTGACAAACGGATCATCATCGTTACATCAAATAATATAAATGAAAATCATCGTTACATCAAATAATATAAATGAAAAACACGTATAAAAGAATTCTATTTATATGGAAAACAAAATTATTTTAAATTATTTTATATTTATATGAAAACACCGATAAAAACAGGCCAATAACACAATATAAATTAAAATAATAAACAAAATTATTTTCTATTTATATGGAAATACCGATAAAAACAGGCCAATAACACAATATAAATTAAAAAAATGGTGTGAATGACAATACCTCTCGATTCTTTTGTTGATCAGCAAAATCTCGCCGACAACATTTTCCGAAAAAAATAATCTCATTCTCATTCTATCCGTCATATCACATGTACAATAAAAAACTAATATTACATTTTACATTATCAATAAATAACTAATATTACTTTTTGTCCGTCATATTTACATGTACAATAAAGAGCTAATATTACATTTTACATCATCAATAAAGAACTAATATTACTTTTTGTTACTAAGAAGACTTAAATATCATTTTACTTATTTAACCCTTCATATTATTAATTCATATTTTTTAACCCTATTAAACAAAAAGAGATAATGATCATTTAATATTTATAATTATAACATTAATTATCATTCTTGACGAGTGAGTAAGATTTATTTGTGGAATAGTCTTAACTTGATGTGATACACAATATTAGTTAAAGACAATTTATGAATAATCTTAAATCTTAAAAAAAAAAAAAGGTAAATCTATAACTATGTTTTAAAATGTCGTATTCGCATTTCTCAACCGCGTACATGTACCATGGTCCTGTATCAAAGTTTTGCAAACTAAAATACAAATTAGAACTAAAAAACAAAATTCAACAATATATATTAGACTTACTGTGAGTTTGCCACTATTTATTTATTTATTTATTTATTATTATTAGATAAATATTTATTTCAATACTTACATTACTTTAGTTAATAATTTTTTATTATATATCTAAATTATTTTACAATATATTTTTTAATTTATATAATATCGTAACTTACTCTGTTATATTATTTGGAAACTCTAAAAATGAGATTTATTTAATTTTTTTAAAAATAATATACCTTATTTGGGTGGTTTTTGTTATTAGGGGTTATTTTCATATATTAATGTCAATAAGGGTTGACTCGTCCCAATCCTATTCCTAAAAGGTCTTAACTCTTAGGCTGTGTTTGCAAAATTAGATGGGATAAGATAGATTTATCCTATCCATCGAGATAACACTGCAGGGATGAATATATCCAATAGTTTGTTTCATGTGATTGCATTTCTGGTAGGTTGGGATTATGATTGAAATTTTATGATTGTTTCATGTAATTGTGTGGGATTAAACATTGCATTCCAATAATACCCTTATCAATTTTAATATTGAAAAAAATGCATTGGCACTGTGTCTGCTTAACCTTTCAACTGATTAAAAGAAAATTTTATCAAATAAGCTTCCTTCTTGATTCTGGTAGAAAAAAAAAATACTGACTCCACACAAGCAGAACTACTCTGAAAACAAAACTTGATTTGATCCAGATAACTACTATGGACCAACTATATGCAGATTTGAACATAAAATGAATATAAAAGTAGGCAAGTTCATTCAAGACTACAAATACATTTTTAGAAATCATCTAAACAATTGATTGCCTTAATTGTTCCAAAATGACATCAATTTGTTGAAATATTATACACCACCGATTAGTCAGGATTTTTATATTCACCATCACCGCGTTGTACTCGTCAGACATTTGCTCACGTAACTGGGCTTCCGATAACCGACCTCGCTTGCGACGGGGTTACATTTTTTTTTTGATAGAAGTGTACCAACATGAAAAGAAAAATAAACTTAAACTTATTCAATGATCACGTTTTTCCTCCATCTGCATAAGTTTGTCCATTGTCCTGTATCAAAATTATTATAACAACACTTAGACATTATATCAGAATTATCATTACATGTATTAAGAACATTTTTAGATATTGTAAATTATCAGAATTATCAAGTTTCATGCTTAGCTGCATGCGTGACCCATTATCGTCATCGAAAAATCTACTGCCATTCAGGAACATCGAGGCATGTTTAAAATTCCAATTCCAAATTCCTCTAATTATCTTTAAAGCATAATTATGCCAGACTCGCCTGTCCTCAATTGAGAGCTTACTTGGTCCTCAAGCATCAGAATCCAAAAAATAAAGTATAGTATTGAAATTTATAGTACTTGTAGGACTTAAAACTCACGTTAGAAGGTTCACTAGATACTTGACTTTGGACACGGTAAGCTTTTGTTGTCATGGCCAAGACTTGCATTGCACTGATAATAGCAAGTTTATTATCCTATTGCAAGTATCACATAATTTTAGACAATTAAAAATAATGTATTAATGTATGTTCTTCCCAACTAAGCTCTCAATTTAAGGAAGCATTAGTCGAAGGCAAATAACTGACTAGAACAACTAAAATGTAATGTAAGCGCGCACACACACAAAGGAAAAAAAGTAAGAAAGAAATAAGTAATTCCAAATAATTTGTAAAAACTATAATTCCCAAAAAAAGGAAATGGAAATGGTTACGGAGGAGATCAATTACAAAGGCGAAAAAGGCGAAGAGGGAAATGAAAAGCATAATAATAATAATAATAACAATAAGCTGGTGTTGTGCAAACAGTGCAAAGAGGCGTACGCAGCATCGTCAAACACCCAAACCTCTTGCCGCTTCCATCCTTCCTTCTTCGTATGCCGCCGCCACGACGATCAGAAGCGATACTACGAACTGGGAACAAACGATCCTCCGTATACTGCCAAGTTTTACGATTATTGTGGAGTAGAGGATGTGGCTGCACCTGGCTGCACAATCGGTTTTCATATCTCATACGATGATGAGTAATATAATATTATATATAATTATATATATTTATATATAGAAAGAGAGCTTGTTATAACATAAATCTCGTGGGGATATAACTTTTTATAGTCGAAGCTGGCATAGGTATAAATGATGATATATTATGAAAAGAGGAACATAACACGGCCACCATATTCGGTTCTGATGTGTCCCCACGTTTGCACACTCTGTCATCTTTGATATCTAGCTATCATCTCCATGTGCATGCCTTCAATTTTTCTGAATTATTTTAAAAACCCTAGAGGGACATACATTTGCATACACACATCATCATATTGCTGTGAGTGAGTGTTGATGCATTTCAACTGGTTGGTTTGATTTGGAATTTCAAATATTAGAAAAAATTTAAAAAAAGGAAAGAAAGAAAGAAATAAGGAAAATCATATGACTAGCTTCCTTACCAGACTAAGAAAACTAATCATTTCAATAGGGCAGAAAGCCCATTCACACATGAGCTAAGGTTTCAGAATAAATATGACAAAATTACTACAGCAAATGGAGAAGCACTAGTGGACTTCATCTTAACAACCTGAAATACATTACCAGAGTGAATCAAGATTATATTTGGAAAATTGAATTCAAATGGCGCAACATCATTGATTATTAGAGTGGTCCTTGCAAAATCTACAACAGGAGGAGAACTTAATTGAAAGCACCAAAAGTAAAATGGGTTACAAACAAACTATGAGAAACTAAACTAGAAGTCCCAACAAAAGAAATAACTTATAAATTCATTCTCATTCTGAAATGATATAAGCATTTGATAAGTTAATCTAAAAGTTATATTTTGTGCAATATAGACCATATCAGATTGCGAAAATATCTAACATTTAGAACGACTCAAGTTTCATAAAATTGTCCAGATTGATTTGTTACAAACACAATATTCATCACATCATCTCAAACCGTCTTCCTAGAAACATTAACAATCAAATCTCATAAAAAGAGAACCCAATAAAAAATGGTAGTATATCACATTGCCCAAATTCAGATTCAATATAAGCTAAAATCATCTTGATGAATTTTTTACCATGATATACTGATAAGCCTCCGCGACGATATGTAAAGGACCAATTTACCAAATATCAGTTTGGATGTGATACATCCGACAATTGAACTCCAGGCTCTTCAGCTCCAGCTTCAGCCACTGCCACGTTGTACAATGTATTCAATTCCGGGCAAATTCAAATTAAAATTAAAATAATTAAAAAAATTCACAAAATTCAAACCATTGTTGTATGGATTATCGCAGCGAATGCACGAATTACGCCCTTCCTTGATCTCATAATCCAAACAGTGCTGGCAAATCGGGTAATTGCACTCGTGACAGACCACAACACTTTGCCGTTAGAGCCTAATCCCAAATTCTCACCGCAAGTGTTGCATATTGGAACCCTAGACTCCATCATCTTTCTTTACTCAATCTCACCCAAACAAATACCTAATTTCTACTTATCATGAACACAGAAAAACGGAATTGTAAGGATTCAGACTTCACCCAAGCTCAGATTTAAACTGCAGCCGAACAACAAACCAACTGCAACCCCTTCAAACATAATACAATTTAATTTAGAAATAAGATCGACAATCAAAGATGAAAGCGAGTGAGTAATTTAGACAAAACACTCCGTAAACTCTCAACGAGAAAATCAAATGAGGGTTTGTTAAAGATAAATTAAATTCTTACGGTGGTGAGAAAAAAAAAAAGTCGAGCGATGCGGCATTTGAGATTGTGAGGCTATGGTTCCCTCCGCGTCTGAAGATGTATTTAACGGGGCCTTCCCGTAAATAATCCATCAATTAAGGGCAAGTTCGTCAAATCACTAGCTTAAGTAGGGACAGATAGGTAATTTGACATTCCTCCAAAAATGGGATAGTGGTATCCCAAGGTCAGCGGCGGGACGAATTTATCAGACCAGTGAATGATTTCTATTGGGCCAGGATTAATCTTTCGAGCTTGTGACTGCGTTTTCAAATTCCTGACTGGGTGGGATATCCCACTCAATCCTATCCGATCCGGCTTTGCAAACACACCCTTAAGGACTAAATCTAAAAACCCCAAGTTATATGGGTTTGAAAAATATTAACTCAACCCTAGCCTATAGGGCTAGGGTGGGGCCTGAGCTGGCTATATAATTTTTTTTAAAAATATAAAAAACTATGTACTTTTAAAATTTAGTATGTAATTATTTCACCACCACCAACAACAACAGCAATGATAATAATAATAATTTATTAATACACCAACTAAATAATAAGGTACCAAAAAATATCTATCTATCTATCTATCTATCTATCTATCTATCTATATGTTAGGTTTTATAATTAGTAGCCTTAAGATTTTCTCGCCAATTGTAGTTTTCTATATTGGAATTAACTATTTTCTAATTAAATACAAATGTAAATTCATCCTATTTGTTAATGTTGTTGACGCATTGACTAACGTGTTAGCTAGGGGTTGCTTCGGATGATGAGTGTCATATTCTGGTGGCTCCGGAAGCTGATGTGTCAGCCTTTGGTGGTTCCCATTAAAATGCTACATTTTTTGAATTTTTTTTCATAGATATAAAATAGTAAAAAAATATATAATCATTTGTTCCATTGGTTAGAAATCTAGGGTTTCAGAGCCATTTCTCCTCCCACTCCCTCGACCCAGCCCCACTATCATATCGGAACCATTATAACTTGAGGTTTTTCTTCTAAAAAAGTACCTTAAAACAAAGAATTGCCATTGAATCTTACAACAAAAATTCATCAAATAAATACAATTAGTCTTGATATATAATTGCAGAAATTGTCGTTTTATTTTCTTGATATATATCTCAATCTTGTGTGTCTTTGTTATCAATATTTTCGAATGAGTCTCAATATTGTAATTTACGAGGGTATAAATGATCATTTGGTATTTCCGAAGGGTGAATTCATTCGGTAATGATACCCTCGACAAGCCTTTGGTATTACCTTCGGTAATTGTGGCGGCAAATCTTGGCGCCGTGTTTTCGAATGTAAAATCTCTCGGTAATACCCTCGGTAATATTTGTCTTCGGTAATGCCCTCGAAAATTCCGAGGGCAATATTTTCCTAGGTATTCCCCTCGATAAAATACTATTTTTTTTGAAGTGTAACATCATTTCTCACAAAATATTTTATTTAAAACATATATGCATGTGCATGAGTATGTTTATTTTGCTAATTACGTATAGAGCCCTGTTAACATCCTTTAAAATATAACTTTTAAAACATAAATAGTATATATAACTGCTTGTTCATATATTTACTTGATATGCAATATGATACATGATTTACTTAAATTGTCTAAAATACACATAATCAAAACTCAGTATGAATATATATCATATGCATAAAACCATAAAACGAATTTTAAAACAAACTATCATAATTACAAATGAAAGATGTACTTACTTGAACTCATACTATTCGTATTTGAATCCTTAAGTTACGGATGGATGAATAGATCTAAAACATTAATTAAATATTAATAACCACGAATATACCAAATTAAGCATATATCAATATCTATAGGGTAAAGATCTCACTCACACTAACTAAAGTATTCCCTCAAGACAAATTAAGTAAAACAAAATAAACATGATCGTTAATTAGTCTGCATCAATCTTAAAATTCCACCAAACTCTTTCAATTGATCCATTTGCAAAGGAATTCAATTATCTTTCTCTTACACAAAAATGTAAAGCGCTTTGTCTACCAAAACTGCATGATCTTACTCTTGTCTTCCTTACACACGTGTGTGTATATATATATATATACATACTTAAAATAACATAATTGATAGTATGTGAATAAGCATACAATTTGTCTATAAAATAAATAAAGGTAGACGTATACATGGGGAATTATTGTGGCCTATAATATTTTAAGTAATTTTATAAAGAATAGGGCCACTGCTTCCTTTTGATAACGAGAAATAATTTTAAAAAAAATTGGATGTTGTTGGGGATACTATTCTCGACAATATTCCAGTTTATATGTTTGCCTTTCTTGGACCTTGTTTTATTTATGAGCCTAGATTTATTCCCTAAAGGTTGTTTAGGATTTTATTTAGCTTCCTTATTTCTAACTTAACTTGTTTATCAATACTAGGAGTCTTGATAAGTTATAAAAGGTGAACGACGCATTTTTACAACACAAGGAAATTAGGTTTTGAAGGCAAGTACACTGGGCGTACTCAAGAAAGCAGAACACAACATCTACTTAGAGCTACAATTCAGAATCAAGAGATCTTTAACGCTGCGTAACCAACGTAGGAGATCGAATCATTCGTAGCAACAAGTATTTGTGTATCGAATTTTGATACACTTGTTTTTCATATATTGCTTAAACATTTTGTAGTTGTTCTTGAACGATTAAGTAATATAGTTTTCGAGTTTGTATACCCATGTCCGTAAGTACTTTTACTTACGGACTAAAAGTTTAATAAGTGCGTTCATTTATTTTCATTATGCTGCCATTTTGCATTTAACTGACTGGTGTTACTTAACATCAATCGTGACACCAGTTGTGTTATAAGTTTACTATTTCAAACAAATTGATGTTAACACTGGTGTTATCTATCACGAGTCTTAACCTCATGTTTCAAAATCACATATCTACAAAACTACAATTAGCAATTTGGCACCAGAGTAAGGTACTTTACATTAAGTATTTCGATCCTTATTTATTTTGTAGATTCACTTACTTATGGACGCTCAAGGAAATCCGCGACCTCTTATCCTCAACGAACAGAACTACTCACTTTGGAAGTAGAAGATGAGGTGGCATATCAAGAACATCGATGAACGAGTATGGAGAACCATCCTAGTTGGATGGGAGAAACCACGAGTTATTGATGTTGATGGAGAAATCTTTCCCAAGAAAGAAATAGACTGGACGGTGATGAAATTGCGGATTCAAACTGGAACTCAAAGTGCATCAACACCCTTTACGGATATGTCAACTCAAATTACTACAAGGTGATCAGTAAGTGCGAGTCAGCAAAGGATGCTTGGGATGCGTTGCAGAGGGTGTGCGAAAGATCTCAAAGTTTGAAAAGGTCAACACCGAGAATGCTAACTGCTACCTTCGAGGCAATGAGGATGGAGGAAAAAAAGTCAATCATGGACTATTCCATGAGACTTTCGGATATTGCAAATGAGTGTGGAGAACTTGGTGAGCCAGTGTCAAATTCACGCCTTGTTGAAAAACTGCTTAGATCCATTTCAAAAAAATTTACCTTCAAAGTGGTTGCCATTGAAGAATCAAGTAACACTGATAATTTAGACTTCGATGAACTAGTTGGATCACTCAAAACGTACAAAATGGAACATCTTGGTTCCATCTCGAAAGAGAAGAATGTTGCCCTCACTACTGATGTCAACTCGGATGACGACAATGAAGTTGTTGATTGGAGAGACTTGCTGGAAAAGATCGAGAATACCACTCTTGGAGAAGAAGAGGTGTCTATGCTCACTCAAAAATCCAACAAACATTTAAGGAGAAGAAACAACATTGAAGGTACATTTTCAAAGTTCAAATCAGAGAACCCACCTCCAGAATCGACTGGACGAAAACTCTCTAATTTTCAGCCATCATCGTCTGAGACCATGGCAACGAACCTAAACCTCTTAGTGAAGTTCAATGCCACGAATGCAAAGGATGGGGACACTACAAGAACGAATGTGCTAACACATTGGGGAAAAAGAGCCTTATTTCAAAGGAGTTTGATGAAGATGAAGATGACTCTGACTCACCTAAGTCAGTTCTTGCATTGTTTGCTACTGTTGTCTGGGATGACGACATACGAGTTGGCAACATCAATTCCAACATCATATGTCTGAATGCAGAAGTCAAAGAAACAACTGACGAGTATAAGAAATTGTGCCTAGAGTATGACGATTTGTTTAAAAAATGGGGAAATTAGGTCCTAAAGGTGAAAGCTCTCATGATCAAGGTTGAGAAACTCATCCATGAGAAGGACGATCAAGTGGAAATAATCACTCGCCTGGAGTCAACTATCATAAGGAAAGACTCTGAATTGGAACGAGTAAAGGTCGATTTGAAGAAGGCTCAGAACACTCTCTCAAACCTCAATAAAGGAACAACAAAGCTCGATAAAATTTTGGGGATGTCATTCCCAGTGTCCTCGAAACATGGGATTGGCTACAAACATGAACAGCAAGAGCATCATACTGACCAGAATCTGAAGACAACCAAGCATCACAAAAAGAGGAGAAGATAGTATGTGTGCCATCATTGTGGTTATCCTGGTCATATTCGCCCATTCTGCTGGAAGAAATCAGGAAAGAAAAGTCAGTTTCAGAGGACGAGGCAACATGTTGTATCTTATGACAGTTTCCATGATTCCAACATCAGAACCAACAGCAAAGTTAAACACGTCTGGGTGAAGAAGGAAGAGATCAAATGTAACATGATTTATACCTCTCTAAAATCCCACATTCCAGGAGCGTGGTATTTTGATAGTGGATGTTCCAAGCACATGACCGGTTGCGAAGACCTTCTTTCGGATATTGTGAAATTTAAAGGTGGGAAAGTGAAATATGGTGGAGGTGCAAACGATCAAATTGTTGGACAAGGAACACTCCATGTTCCAGAAATTGTAAAACTCGAGAAATTATTACTTGTTGAAGGACTGACAGCAAACTTGATCAGTATCAGTCAGTTGTGTGATGGAGGCTTTAGTGTTAAGTTCACACGGGAAAAGTTTGAAGTTTATGATGAAGGAAATACGTGCATTCTCACTGGCCAAAAAATATCAAATAACTGTTATCAAATAAACGACGATGTTTTCTGCAAGTTATCCCAATTAAGCAGTGCCGAGGTGTGGCATCAAAAGCTTGGACACGTCAACTACAAGATGTTAGAAAGGCTCGTGAAGAAAGAAGCTGTAAATGGTCTACCGAAATTTAACGCAAAGATCATTCCAGTCTGTGAAGCATGCCAGAAGGGGAAACAAGTCAGGGTACCACACCCACATATTCAAAGCCTTACCACTTCAAATTGCTTTGAACTCATGCACATGGACCTCATGGGACCACTGGAGGTGGAAAGTCTTGGAGGTAAACGGTATATTCTGGTTATAGTTGATGATTTTTCTATATTTACTTGAGTTGAATTTTTAAGGGAAAAATTTGAAACGTTTCAAAGTTTTAAAAAACTTGTAAAAAAGTTGTGCGTACGTTTTGGTGTGAACATATGAAGGATCAGGTCTGATCACGGAAATGAATTTGAAAATGAGGCATTTTCAAACTATTGTTCAAAGGAAGGATTATTGTCTGATAACTATTATTGTAAGTGAACTCAACCAAGCATAAATACTTACACCAACTCCCTTTAAAATCTAAGGCACATTCTCAGAGCATATTTTCTAAAGTTTGATTAGTCTCTCACTTTGCCCATCTGTTTTAGGGCGAAAAGTTGTACTAAATCTCAACCTAGTTCCCATTATTGTATGAGCACACTTCCAGAATTGAGAAGTGAATCGACTATCTCTATTCGAAATAACTGTCTTAGGAACTCCGTGGAGTCTCATGATCTCTTTCACAAACATAATTCTAACTATTTTAATACCCTTGTATTACACATAATTTATCAAAATAAAAAATATACAATATTTTTTCTTGTACCAATGTTTAATCACTATATATTAACTATATTTTTATCCTTAAATAATTTTATATCTTAATGTTAGTTTAAATTCGTTAATAATTTTATTCACATACTTTTGTCACATTTTCAACTTGTATCCAAATTTGACGAATTAATTATTATTAATAAATATATTTATATTTAAATAATTAGATTAAATTCATTAATAATTTTAGTTATATACTTTGAAGTTTTCAAAAGATGTCATATTCTGAACCCTGTGTACCGATTTCTAATAAATATTAATTAATTATTATTATATAATTGTATATTTTTTATATTTAGATTGAATTCTTTAAATATTTGGTTACATACTTAAATTATTGTAAATAAATCGTAATTTAAATATATTTTATATTTAGAATTCTAAGAATAAAATTATTTTATCTTTTATTATTAATACAACTTATTTAGATTATTTTCTTATTTTTTAATTAACATTATCTTATAAGTAATTTGTCTTTTAATTAAGATAACTAATTTAATTTTTTTTGTAATTATAGTATCTTTTTATACTTTTATTTCAAAAAGAATAAAAAGAAATATTAAATTAGGCATATATAATAAAAGTAAAATATTAAGTAAGATAGAATATAATATTAAAAAAATATTAAATTAGGTATATATTAGAATTCCTATATTTTAGTAAGTCTCAAAAGTTCCAAGATTTACCAAGTAAGCATTCGAACCACCAATAAATTACACACCAGCCCAAAGCTTCCTTGGCAGATACTTAGGATGTGGATTTTTTTTCATTTAGTACATAGGTGGTAATAATATATATAGGATTGGATGACTTATAAGCAACCAAATTATTTAGAAAATATATTAAGTTATGTAGATATTGGCTTGAATGAGACATAAGAAATCAAATTATTTAAATATTAAATATAATAAAAGATATTGAATTTATTATTACTATGATTATTGTTATAAGAAAAAAAATATTAAATTAGGTATATATTGGGTTTGGATGACACATGAACAATCAAATTATTTAAAAAATAGTTATAATAATAAATATTAAATTATGAGTCCTACCATTTTTTCGCGTGTATTAATTATATTAATAAATCATGATTACTCTTTTTCTGCTTTACCTTTTTCTTCATTTGTTTACGTGTATTAGAATTCGTATTGATTTTTTTTAATTCTTTAAATTAATTTTATCTGTATTATTTGAATTTTTTTTGTTACACTTATTATTATTATTATTATTATTATTATTATTATTATTATTATTATCCCATCGAAAGTTAGTATATTATCAGGAATAGGATTTCTACTTTGTTAAATAGTCAAAATATGATAAAGTAAGATATTAAATTATATAGATATTAGGCTTGTGGGACACATAAGCAACCGAAGCACTAAATTTTTTATTAGTCTAACAAAACATGCGAACCAAATACATAGGTGAGAAGATTTTATATTAATATATAAGTTATATATACACACCCACCCACCCTGTATTACACATGATTTATTAAAAGATAAAAAAAAATATTTATGATAATTACAGAGCTTTTTAAAAAAAATAAAAAATCAAAGTATGTATTCTTAATTTGTGCCTTGTACAAGTATAATATATTTATTAATTATAAATATTTTTATATTTTAATATTTATATTAAATTCATTTATAATTTCATTTGCATATTTATTCAATAAATGTCACATTATCAACCCGTTTTTAATCTCTAATAATTAATTATTATTAAATTATCTTATATTTTAACGTTTACATTAAATTCGTCAAGAATTATTAGTTATATACGTTGAAAAATTCAAACAATTTCTAATATCTATATATCAATTATTATTATCAATCATTTTATAATTTAACATTTTAAAATTTATTAATAATTATTAGTTGCACACTTTGAAAACTTCAAAAGATATCATACTCTTAATCCGTGTTGCATTTTACCGGTATATAATTAAAATTAATTATTAATATTATTATATGATTTTATATTTTTATATTTATATTGAATTAATTAGTAATATTTAGTTACATACTTATATTATTGAAAATAACTAATTCACATATAATATATTTGAAATTTCAAAAATAAAATTATATAAATTTATTATAAATACAACTTATTTAATTTTTTTTTTGTAATTAAAATTATTTCATGTGTAATTTATCTTTTAATAAAAATATCTAATTTAAATTTTATCTACTAATTAAATATGTTTTATATTTTTATATTAGAAGAATAAAAAAAAATTATTGAATTAAATATAAAAAAAAATATTGAATTAGAAGAATATCATACAAAAATATTAATTTATGCAGAAAATTATTTTAATTGATATATATTTTCATATAAACGTACCAAACAGTCTCGCTTTTCGTTTATTTTTCAGAAAATATCACACAGCAAAATATTTTCTTTTATTTTCGCCTATATATATTATTATTATAAACTCTCAAAATCCATCGACGAGAGGCGGTTTATAGGTTCTTGGCCGCCACGAGATAAACCCTTTTTCTTCTCTCTTTTTATACACTAACACACATGCTTGCATCTACGAGTGTAATACCTCTCTATCTTTCTCATCGTTTTCCGCAGAAGAGGTTTTGAAGCTACAGCAGATTCACTTGGCCTTCTGTATTACGGTGAGTTTTCTAGGTCACTGTTCAATCCCCATTGTTCTACTCGTTCGATAAATTTTAATCTGCTCGCAATCTAGGGTTTAAATTTCTTGAAAGCTTCTGCTTGCTATAATTTAGGGTTTTATTTATTTATTTATTCATAAAGTTGCATCACACTGTTGGGGTTTCAAGACTAGTCACCGATTAAATCCTTCTGCTTTTTTGTAATCCAGGGGTTCCTTGCTACTGACCAAACAAGATGGCTCACCCCGGTGGTGGTGCAGAGGCCCACGCCAGGTTCAAGCAGTACGAGTACAGAGCAAACTCGAGTCTCGTCCTTACAACCGACTCTCGCCCTCGAGACACTCATGAGCCGACTGGGGAGCCAGAGTCTTTGTGGGGAAAGATTGACCCGAGATCCTTTGGGGACCGTGCATACAGGGACAAACCGGCCGAGTTGGAGGAGAAACTGAAGAAATCTAAGAAGAAAAAGGACCGGGAGCCTGCTTTTGATGCTCCTCAACCCAGGAGCAAAAAAAGGCGTCTCCAGGAGGAGAGCGTGCTCACTTCATCGGAGGAAGGGGTTTACCAGCCCAAGACGAAGGAAACGAGGGCCGCATATGAAGCCATGCTCAGTGTTATCCAGCAACAGCTGGGTGGACAGCCTCTGAATATTGTTAGCGGGGCTGCTGACGAAATTTTGGCTGTTCTCAAGAATGAAAACCTGAAGAATCCCGATAAGAAGAAGGAGATCGAGAAGTTGTTGAACCCCATCCCGGGTCATACTTTTGATCAGCTGGTGACGATCGGGAGGCTCATTACTGATTTTCACGATGGGGGCGATGCTGGTGATGCTGCGGCCAATGGGGACGATGGCCTTGATGATGATGTCGGTGTTGCTGTTGAGTTTGAGGAGAATGAAGAGGAAGAGGAAGAGAGCGATCTAGATATGGTACCTGAGGATGAAGAGGATGACGATGATGTGACAGAAATGGATGGTTCCGGGGCTATGCAGATGGGTGGTGGGATTGATGATGATGACGGGCTCGAAGCTAATGAGGGGATGACCTTGAATGTGCAGGATATTGATGCGTATTGGCTTCAAAGGAAGATATCACAGGCTTATGACCAGAATATTGATCCGCAGCAGAGCCAGAAGCTTGCTGAAGAGGTTCTGAAAATTCTTGCTGAGGGTGATGACCGTGAAGTCGAGACCAAGCTCTTGGTGCATCTACAGTTTGATAAGTTTACTCTTATCAAATACTTGTTACGGAACCGGTTGAAAGTGGTATGGTGTACCCGCCTTGCCAGGGCTGAAGACCAAGAGAAGAGAAAGGAGATCGAAGAGGAAATGATGGGGTTGGGATCGGACCATGTTGCCATATTGGAGCAATTGCATGCCACTCGAGCCACTGCGAAGGAGAGGCAGAAGAACTTGGAGAAAAGCATTAGGGAGGAGGCTCGGCGACTGAAGGATGAAACTGGCGGAGATGGTGACCGGGAGGTTCGTGGGCTAGTTGATAGGGATGCTGATGGTAGTTGGTTGAGGGGACAGAGGCAACTTCTTGATCTCGACAATCTTGCCTTCAACCAAGGTGGCTTGTTGATGGCGAACAAGAAGTGCGAGCTTCCAGTGGGTTCTTATAGAAACCATAAGAAGGGTTATGAGGAGGTTCATGTGCCAGCTTTGAAGCCAAAACCATTGGCTGATAATGAAAAACTAGTGAAGATTTCTAGCATGCCAGACTGGGCACAACCAGCTTTTAAAGGAATGAGCCAATTGAACAGGGTCCAGAGTAAAGTTTACGAGACCGCGTTGTTCAGTGCAGATAATATCTTGTTATGCGCTCCTACTGGTGCTGGGAAAACAAACGTGGCTGTGCTTACCATACTTCAGCAGATCGCGTTGAATAAGAATGACGATGGCACTATTAATCATAGCAATTATAAGATTGTGTATGTTGCACCTATGAAGGCACTAGTTGCTGAGGTGGTAGGCAACCTCTCTAACCGTCTTGAGCAATATGGTGTCAAGGTTAAAGAGCTTAGTGGAGATCAAACATTGACTCGCCAGCAGATTGAAGAAACTCAAATTATTGTGACAACTCCTGAGAAGTGGGACATTATTACCAGAAAATCAGGTGATCGGACATATACACAGCTTGTGAAACTTCTCATTATTGATGAGATCCATCTTCTGCATGATAATAGGGGTCCAGTGCTTGAAAGTATCATTGCAAGAACTGTTCGGCAAATTGAAACTACAAAAGATCATATCCGGCTGGTTGGATTATCTGCCACGCTTCCAAATTATGAAGACGTCGCATTGTTATTACGAGTCGGAGAAAAGGGTCTCTTCCATTTTGATAATAGCTACAGGCCTGTTCCTCTTGCTCAGCAGTATATTGGGATTACAGTAAAGAAGCCGTTACAGAGATTTCAGTTAATGAATGATGTGTGTTATGAGAAGGTTATCAGTGTTGCGGGAAAGCATCAAGTGCTCATCTTTGTGCACTCGAGAAAGGAAACAACCAAAACTGCTCGTGCAATTCGTGATGCGGCCCTTGCTAATGACACGCTTGGTAAATTCTTGAAGGAAGATAGTGCAAGTCGTGAAATTCTGCAGGCTCACACAGAGCAGGTGAAGGGGAGCGACCTGGTGCTTGTGAAGAATAGTGATCTGAAGGACCTATTGCCATATGGTTTTGCAATTCATCATGCAGGGATGGTTAGAGCTGACCGGCAAGTTGTTGAGGAGCTTTTTGCAGATGGGCACGTACAAGTCTTGGTTTCTACTGCAACCCTTGCCTGGGGTGTCAATTTGCCTGCTCATACTGTTATTATCAAAGGAACCCAAATATACAACCCTGAGAAAGGAGCATGGACTGAGCTAAGTCCTTTAGATGTCATGCAGATGCTTGGTCGTGCTGGAAGGCCTCAATATGACACTTATGGTGAAGGAATAATTATAACTGGACATAGTGAATTACAGTATTACCTGTCTTTAATGAATCAACAGCTTCCTATTGAAAGCCAGTTTATCTCGAAGTTGGCTGATCAGTTGAATGCAGAAATCGTCCTTGGTTCTGTGCAGAATGCTAGAGAAGCATGCAAATGGCTCTTATATACTTACCTTTGGATTCGGATGGTGCGAAATCCTACCCTTTATGGTTTGGCACATAATGTACTTGACGGAGATGAATACCTGGAGGAAAGACGAGCTGATCTGGTAAGAGTTATACTGCCTTATTCTCTCTTTGTTTTTGTTTTCTTTGAACACTTTCTCAACTCCTCTTTAGTTTTGCCTTGCATATAAAGGCAGGGGATTATGGCTCTGCTCTTCATTTAGGCCCGGCATCTCCTGTTCATGCTGTGATAGTTGAACGGAGATACTTCTCATAGGATTGTGTCTCGCTGCTGATTTAATATTACTTAGGGATGAGTAGTTTGATAATATTATTGTTCATTCTCTGGCAGGTCATAGGTCCAAGTGTTAACCTACGAATCCTCAAACCCTTCTAATCAAAGTGTGGTTTGAGTAGAACCTATTAGTTGTAGCTTTTGTGTTTTTCTTTGCACACCTTCACACCTACTATTACGCATAACTTTTATATTATTTATGTTTACGATTATATTTAAGTAATAGTGGACTTTAGGCTCGTAGGTCAGGGTTATTTGTCTATTTAAGTAGTTCATTGTCAGTGGGTTATCTTTAGATCCAAGTATTTTGGCAACTTATAGCTGGGCTGGAGGGAGAACCTTAGGTTCTTGTTCTTTTCTTTACGTATTTTTTAGTTTTTTGTCGATTAATCATCCCCGACTCTATCAATTGGTCCGACCTGCCTAAAACCGACTTGCCACCTTTTGTTTTCTTATAATTTTGCCGATTTACCCATGGATTCTCGGATGGAGGCGCGCGTTGAGGCGATAGTAGGGTGTTGAGTAGTGACGGGATGTGTTCGCCAAACTCGATCAGAAGTTGCCACAACTTGATCGAATTGAGGATCTGCTGGAGACATTAATGCGCCAAAAGGGCTTTTGTCTAGCTTTGGTGTCGTGGAGTCAGCGTCCTCGCTTCCCGCTATCACAATCGGTTTGTAACTAGAGAGTTTTCAATGTGAGCGTAAAAATTACAGCACCTCATAAGATTGTATCACTGTGCATCCAGGGGCATAGATTTATTGGAGGAGATAGCCGGAAGGAGTTTTATACGCCTGCTTTGTTGCGCCACAGTCGGCTACAAAAGATACCCAGGTGCTCAAGCATGAGTATGATCCTCCAGAATTGAAGAAGATGACCAATATCAGTTCCATGTTACAGCCTTGAGGACAAGGCTGTTTTGAACGGGGATGGAATTGATACAAATAATTTATATATTTCTATAGTTGGCTTTTATTTAGTTTATAAGTTACTTAGGATTGAAATAAAGTAATGGGATGGGCTTTTGTTCCGGAGCTGTATTTGGTTGGAGTCTAATTATTTGTTATTTGAGTTTAGGATTGCATTCTTTTAGAGTTTATCAGAGGGATCATAGAAAATAGGGTAGAAAATCTGCTTGGACAGGACTTCCTGAGGAAGCGCTTGCTTGGGGCAGGCTCACGTCTGTTAAATTGTTTCTTTATTTATTTTAATTAAAACATTCTCAGATTTGTATTCGTAAACCCTCAACTCTATGTATCAAAAATTAGTCTGAGAAGGCCTGAAAACAAAAATAAAATAAAATAAACCAAAGTTCCCTTTCTCTTCAAATGCTGATAACCTGTTTGTGGATCTCTAAAACATGCTCAGTCAAGATGTTGCATGAATGCATGTTGTCGAGTCCTTGCATATCAGATCATCCATTTATTATACATAAAATAAATTGCAGATATTTTGCAAGAATTAGTGAAATTGTTTTCATGTTGGGTTTCTTGAATTTATCTTTGATACTCAGCTGGTTTTATCTGCCAAATAACTATTTCTGTGATGCTATTTCAGATTCATTCAGCTGCCACAATATTGGATAAGAATAACCTGGTGAAGTATGATAGGAAAAGTGGATACTTCCAGGTCACTGACTTGGGTCGCATTGCTAGTTATTACTATATAAGTCATGGTACAATATCCACATACAATGAGCATTTGAAGCCAACAATGGGTGATATCGAGCTTTGTCGTCTGTTCTCCCTCAGCGAAGAATTCAAATATGTAACTGTGAGACAGGACGAGAAGATGGAACTAGCCAAGCTTTTAGACCGGGTTCCAATACCAGTGAAAGAAAGTCTTGAGGAACCTAGTGCCAAAATTAATGTTCTACTTCAAGCTTATATTTCACAGTTGAAGCTTGAAGGACTGTCATTGACATCTGACATGGTCTACATCACTCAGGTTTGTGCCTCTTCTGTCTATTTTAGCTTCCCTTTGGTTCTAAGTTTGATGCCCTCCCCTTTTTGCTGCATGAATTTAGTTCTCATATATTTTATTATTATTATTGCAGAGTGCTGGACGACTGATGCGGGCATTGTTTGAGATAGTTTTGAAAAGAGGATGGGCCCAACTGGCCGAAAAGGCCTTGAAACTATGCAAAATGATAGGCAAGAGGATGTGGAGCGTGCAAACTCCACTTCGTCAATTCCATGGTATTCCAAACGAAATTTTGATGAAGTTGGAAAAGAAGGATTTGGCCTGGGAAAGGTACTACGATCTCTCTTCCCAGGAGATTGGAGAACTCATTCGTTTTCCTAAGATGGGCAGAACGCTTCATAAGTTTATTCATCAGTTTCCAAAGCTAAACCTGAATGCACACGTCCAACCAATTACTCGCTCTGTTTTAAGGGTTGAACTAACCATTACACCGGACTTTCAGTGGGAGGACAAGGTCCATGGGTATGTAGAACCTTTTTGGATCATAGTTGAGGATAATGATGGGGAATATATTCTTCATCACGAATACTTCTTGTTGAAGAAACAGTATATTGAAGAAGACCACACTCTTAGTTTCACTGTTCCCATATACGAGCCACTGCCTCCTCAGTACTTCATAATGGTTGTCTCTGATAAATGGCTAGGAGCGCAGACTGTTCTGCCCGTTTCTTTTAGGCATCTTATTTTACCTGAAAAGTATCCTCCTCCAACAGAGTTGCTAGATTTGCAGCCTCTTCCCGTTACAGCATTGAGAAACCCAGCGTACGAAGGCCTTTATCAACACTTCAAGCATTTCAATCCTGTTCAGACCCAGGTTTTCACAATCTTGTATAATTCAGATGACAATGTCTTGGTTGCTGCCCCAACTGGTAGTGGGAAGACTATATGTGCTGAGTTTGCCATTCTGAGAAATCATCAAAAAGGTCCCGATGGTATCATGCGGGCTGTCTATATTGCTCCTATTGAAGCTCTTGCAAAGGAACGGTATCATGATTGGAAGAAGAAATTTGGCGAGGGTCTTGGAGTGAGGGTGGTTGAGCTAACTGGAGAGACTGCAACAGACTTGAAGCTTCTTGAGAAAGGTCAAATAATTATCAGCACTCCTGAGAAATGGGATGCTTTATCTCGCCGATGGAAACAGCGGAAGCATGTTCAGCAAGTTAGTCTCTTCATTATTGATGAGCTCCATTTGATTGGGGGTCAAGGTGGCCCTATCTTGGAGATCATTGTCTCCAGGATGCGGTATATAGCTAGTCAGCTGGAGAACAAAATTCGTATTGTGGCCCTGTCAACTTCTCTTGCGAATGCCAAGGATTTGGGAGAATGGATTGGGGCCACGTCTCACGGTCTTTTTAATTTTCCTCCTGGTGTAAGGCCTGTGCCTCTGGAAATTCACATCCAGGGTATCGACATTACTAATTTTGAAGCCAGGATGCAAGCCATGACGAAACCCACGTATACTGCGATTGTGCAGCATGCTAAGAATGGGAAACCTGCGATCGTTTTTGTTCCTACCAGGAAGCATGCCCGCCTCACTGCTGTGGATCTAATGACATATTCGAGCGTGGACAGTGACCAACAGCCTTTGTTCTTATTGCATCCCAAAGGAGAGCTGGGGCCTTTGATTGACAGCATCAAGGAACCTATGTTGAAGGAGACAATTCAATTTGGTGTAGGTTACTTGCATGAGGGCTTAAGCAGCACGGATCAGGATATAGTAAAGACGCTGTTTGAAACTGGAGGGATTCAAGTCTGTGTGATGAGCAGTTCTATGTGTTGGGGAGTCCCATTATCTGCCCATCTGGTGGTAGTGATGGGAACCCAGTATTATGATGGCAGGGAAAATTCACACACCGATTATCCTGTCACCGATTTATTGCAGATGATGGGTCATGCCAGCCGACCTCTAGTGGACAACTCTGGAAAATGTGTCATCCTCTGCCACGCGCCACGTAAAGAATATTATAAGAAGTTTCTGTACGAGGCTTTCCCAGTTGAAAGCCATTTGCATCATTATCTCCACGATAATTTAAACGCAGAGGTGGTTGTGGGAGTTATTCAAAACAAGCAGGACGCGGTGGACTACCTCACGTGGACGTTTATGTACCGAAGGCTCACTCAGAATCCGAACTATTACAATCTTCAGGGTGTTAGTCACCGGCATCTGTCTGATCATCTCTCGGAGCTTGTCGAGACCACGCTCAGCAATCTCGAAGCGAGTAAATGTGTTGCGGTCGAGGACGATTACTTGCTGTCGCCTTTAAATCTTGGCATGATCGCTTCTTACTATTACATCAGTTACACGACGATCGAGCGCTTCAGTTCTTCGCTGACTTCCAAAACGAAGTTAAAAGGTCTCTTGGAAATCTTGGCTTCGGCTTCGGAGTACGAGCTGCTTCCAATAAGACCCGGCGAGGAAGAGTTGATACGTAGGCTAATCCATCACCAACGCTTCTCCTTTGAAAACCCGAAATTCACAGACCCCAACGTGAAGGCGAACGCTCTATTACAAGCTCACTTCTCTAGGCAAGCGATTGGTGGGAATCTGGCTTCTGACCAGCAGGAGGTGCTCATTTATGCATGCAGACTGCTTCAGGCCATGGTTGATGTTATTTCCAGCAACGGCTGGTTGAGCCTTGCCCTCCTCACTATGGAAGTGAGTCAGATGGTAACGCAGGGAATGTGGGAACGTGATTCGATTCTCCTCCAACTCCCTCACTTCACAAAGGAGCTCGCAAAGAGGTGCCAGGAAAATCCAGGGAAGAGCATCGAGACGGTCTTCGATCTTGTGGAGATGGAGGATGACGAGAGGCGCGAGCTTCTGCAAATGTCGGATGTACAGTTGATGGATATCGCTCGGTTCTGTAACCGTTTCCCGAACATTGATTTGAACTACGACGTGGTCGATGTTGATAACGTTAGGGCTGGGGAGGACGTCAGTGTGCACGTCAGTCTCGAACGTGATCTAGAAGGAAGGACAGAGGTGGGGCCCGTGGATGCCCCTAGGTATCCTAAATCGAAAGAGGAAGGATGGTGGTTGGTGGTTGGTGATACCAAAACTAATCAGTTGCTTGCTATCAAAAGGGTTACCCTTCAGAGGAAGTCGAGGGTGAAGCTTGACTTCACTGCCCCTACGGAACCTGGAAAGAGATCATACACACTGTATTTTATGTGTGATTCTTATCTGGGATGTGATCAGGAGTATAGCTTCACAATTGATGTCAAGGAGGCAGGAACCGAAGATGATAGTTGAAGAGGATGATCAATCATGTTGCCGATGCTTTGTGTTTTTGATGATTGGATCTTTATGTAAGTCTCGATCATCTTGCATTAAACTCTTTCCTGCTCTATTCTCATTGTATATTGTTATGCTTTATTTCGTGGTTATCAATATTTTGTTGGGATACTAAGTTGTCTTTTAATGGCCTGTGGTAATGATTAATCATTTGTTTGATTATGTGGTTTGTGTCCTGAACAATCACATGCTTGTTAAAAAGGCTTGAATAATAATATTTTTTTAGGAAAAATACAGGTCCTGTCTGGTGTATTTAGCAAGTCAGTATTATTAATTAACTAGTTAACTTTCTTTTCTGTTAACCCTCTTTTGATGTACTTTGTGGTTTCAATGATATTGTTATCTGGTTTCTTGCGTATTCGTCTTCTAATGAGAACTTACGCATTGTCGTTCTCAATTTAAAAAAAAAAATTGAAATCTGGGATGAGTGTCTTCATTTGATCTGTCTGGTGTCATTAAAAGCAATCTTAACATTTCTTCATTTGTTTTTACATGTAGGTCAAGTAATGAGATTGCAAGTTGCTGTGTTTGGTGTGTGCAAGTAGTCCCATTTAGCAACTGCTGTCAGCTTCTTTGTATTCAGTTCTCGTGTTGGTACTCTGATTTATGGTATGCTGTGGGATGTTGTTCCATTCTTGTTGTGTAATGACTCGGTGCTTTTAAAGACAAGATTTTCATCTTTGATAGCTCTTAGACTAGTTTGTCTTGTTATTCTGAGAACCAGAACGAGTTTGTTTCCGCAAATCAGATTTTGCTGGAGCTCTGCTGTTGGTTTGGTTTTATGAGTTACATATCTGAGACTTAGATTTTTTCTACTTAGCGATATTGTAGTTACTTTGTGTGTGTGTGTGTGTGTCCTTGTTTTTTTTTTTCTTTTTTAAATTAGATTTATAGTGAAACTTGAAAAAATCATGTATTTTTTTTAGGGTGCCCATGTTGTACTAAATCTACTTCATTAACTTAATTTTCTTATATATCTTAATTAAATCACATTTTTTTGCTCAGTTCACCCCTTGATTCCTTAGGTGGGGCTAAATTCACAGTATGATTTACCAAGTGTACTCCAATTACTTAACATATCGTTTAATATTAATTTTCTTGTATTTTTTTTTTCTTTTTTTTAATCCGAACATCCCAACTAATTCCAACAAATTACCTTACGAAATAGAATTCATCAGACAAGAAATTAGTGATAACATGATGAAGATTTCCCAACAAACTAGCTTCAGTTTTCACTCAATTCAGGTTAGTTTGGTCCCGAGTACGCCGGTCCTTTGATTTTATGCTATATTTATTACGAAAATTTTATAATACTGTAAATAAATTTAAAAAAAATGGAATTGTACTATTTTCCAATATTCGAGGTTAAAATTTAAAAATTTTACTTCAAAATTGAAGTAAGTTGTCTATATATCCTCATGTAATTTTCACTTACTTTACGGATGCCGGGAGGAGGAGATTGAGAGAGTGGGTCGGAAGTATCCTTCAAGTCATTTATTATAAAAAGTTTGTAAAATGAGTGAGATAAGTGAGAAATAATACTTTTATAAGATTTTAAAAAAAGATTAAAAAAAATTGGACTTGGAATACCTTCATATATTCGAAATTAAAATTCAAAATTTTAACTTCAAATAATTAAAGCTAGTTACCTACATATCTCCTTACCTTATGAATCAAAGTCTATGTAGTTCTTACTTAACTTACGAAGGTCGGGAGAAAGATACCGGGAGACAGGGTTGGAAGCCGGGGCGGTGGGGGGGTTCATGTGCAACTATTTCCTTAGTAGTTGCTAGATCCACTATCATACTTCTCACTCTCTTCATTTTCACTAAGAACATTTCGTCGTTTACGTCGGTCGACGTTGACCCAATCATGCAACAATATTTGATTCTCGAGGTTGTAAGGTTTAATGTTGGATCTTCGTTGGTCCAACATGTACCCCCTTCGCTGAATCTTGTTCAACTAAAATAGTTGATGCTGGAAACACCAATCTCTCATTCGCGATGTTGTTAACAATGAGATAACGTGATTTCCTCGTTCACTAATTCAAAATATCAAACTCGCTGTTGGTTTCATTTTCTCCCAACGTTCCATCATCAAAAGCCGTTAAATAATCTTTGATTTTTCGATAAGGGTTAGAACCAAAGGGGTAACCCAAATGACCTATCTTTGTTTTTTCTTTTGTTTCAACATATATATTTAGAAAATTATAAATATTAATTGAAGATTTATGGTTTTTTATTTTTATTTTTTGATTTTAATTGGAATTGTATTGACAACTTTGTGTGTGTGTAAGAAAAAAGTTGTATATCTTTTTCAAACATAAAATTTTAAGACAAAAACCCAATATTTATTTATTTTAATTTTCCACCAAAACTATAAGATTTTTTTGCACTTTACTTTCAAAATTATAAGATTCTTGCATTTAGTCCCCGACCTGCCCGTCGATGGAATCTATAAAGAATATTCCGTCAGAAATAAAGTTTAGGCCCAACGCCAAAAATTATTGTACATCAGGGGGGAAAGTGCAATAAAAAATACTTCGTTAGTAATATGTAAAAACTGCATATATTTAGGGGCAAAAAATAATTTTCCAAAAAATATATAATTGTACGTTCTAACAGAGTAACACTTATTAAAAATAATAAAAGAATAATATTGAATATGGTACACATAATTTGTAACAATATTTTTCTTTTTACACGAAATTGTTTTTCACAACAGATAGTTTTTACACACAAAATCGGTGCATTATTTATTCTAATTACAGTAAAACTGGTTTTCACAATAAAGAATTTTCAGGTATTTTTATCCAGGAGTCACGAAATTAGTTGTAAAATATAACAAAATACCCTAAACTTGAAAGGAACCCGTAGAAAATTGAGTTTGTAAAAATATAAAATATACAACACTCGTGTGTCACACGCGATTATGTGATTTAAAATTAAAATTTATAAGTCGTTGATAATTCTATTAAAACACGTAGTATATCTAACTTGCAGTATATGTAATATTATTACTTCTGTTTTCTGTGTAAGACATTAATTTATTCATGTAGATATATAATGTGTTTATCAATGCATTATATTGAGATTAGATAAAAAGATTTCGAATATATTTAATATTTGTTTTTCTAGGTGTAATAATTTATTATTATTTTTATTGTTATTTCTTTCTCTCTCTCTCTCTCACTTTTTTTCATTTTTTCGGCGTAACAATATCTTTTCATATAAACTTTTAATGTTATTCTCAATGCATTATATTAGGTTTAGTTATTCATATTTAAGTTTATATTTTTTATATTTACTTCCATTTAATAATATAACTTCTATTTTCTTAAATAGTATATTTGGAATTTTGAAAATAAAATTATTTCAAATTTTATTACAAATAAAAATTAATTCAACTTATATAGGTTTTTTCTAATTAAATATGACTTGTTTTTTTTTTTTATATTAGTAAAATAAAAGTAAGATATTGAATTAGAAAAATATGATAAATAAAATATTAAATTTGATAATATATAATAAATAATGATTAAATTAGAAAATACATAATAATAATAAATTTAAATTAAGTAAATATATATATATATATATATATATATATATATATATATAAATATTAAATTAGATAAATATTATATTTCAAACACTCAGAGTTTTTCGAAACTACTAACAAACAGTGAAAAATTGACGTAATAGGATAAGAGGTACATTATTTTTGGGCTGATTTTTGTTGGACTGTCCAGTACGTGAATTCATTATTACACGCCAATTCATATCAGAACGTGTCATCTTGAGATTGGGTCTCATTTTCTTTTTATTATTTTCCCATTTTTATATATTATTTAGTCTGCAGCTCACAATTTTCATTGGACGCAGAGATCTCCCCGATTTCCCTCGTTGACTTCTATTGGAATCGTGAATCCAAGAACTGCCCATTATCCCGTCACAGCCCGCCCCAATTCCCGGCGAAGCAACTCCACCCCCTTCACAGTCCGACTAGAGAAGTTGATCCAAAGACTGGTAATTTCACATTAGTCTCAAGTAATTAGATGGCGAATTTTGGTTGAGGCTTCTAGAATTCTGTTTTTTTGGCTGATTATTGAAATATGCTAAACCCTCACTTCATTGTTCGCAATATACTCCTCTGATGCGATGCAATGGCGGTTGGTGATCTGTTGGGATTTGAAAAGGGTAATCATTGCAAAAATTGTTTTAGTTCGAGTAGAAAAGGGTCATGGCATGAGTTTTGGTTATAATTATGGACTGATAAGGTTCATAGTATTCAGATTACTCTGCAACTCATGACTGACTACCAGAGAATTAATTATTAGCAATCTGGGATATTTCTATCTTCTTAAGGTTTAGTTGATTTGATGGGAATGGAAGTTGCAATTTGTTTTCTTGTAGTTACAGATCTAATGTATGTTGAAGCATGTGGTTCTTGGTATTTTCTACCAGCTTAGGTTAGGAAAGGAAGGGTTCTAATGGAAAATTGTAGTTATGTAGTATTCTTGATATTTAGTTTGATTGGTAAGTAAAACTACTTGGTTGATTGAGTATAGACGCTTCATCGGAAATTTTCATACCAAGTCATGTAGCATTACCAAACTTGCGTCGGGTTTCAAGTTTTCTTTTTGATTTATTTATTTTCTTATCCCGCACCAGTTTATCGACAATCTTTTTTCACTTTGTTTCTGTATGCTCATTGTCGGTTGGACCAAGTAATTTTGACAGCATCTTGACACCGTACTTGGATAGATTAGAAGAAGTAAATATGCAAGATCCATGATTAGTCTATCTCAAAATTATACACTAAGAAATCTCATGGCGATTGGTTTAGGTGGTGGGTAAGTAATTGAAGCAAAAAACAGGATCTTGCAATTTGATGATTAATTTTCACTTTTTGCCAAGTTCATATTAATATTGAAAAGAGAATTTACCGATTGCTTTTGCAGTTACCAAGTGTTAATGGGATAAATAATTCCATAATTTCTTTAAGCTTATCTTTTACCGGATGAATCACATGTTATGCCATTAGGAAGCTAAAGCATGTAGAATTCAGTGTCTTATCATTGTTGATGTTCACAAGGCAGATCATGCTCTCGATATTTTCATGGTGTTGGAACTTAGAAGCACTTAGGTAAAGGTTGCATTCGAATGGAGAGGAGGATTTCAAATGACTCCACATAAGATGGATTTGAAATCTACTACAATGACTCAAAATACAGATTTGAAGATTCTTAACTTCAAATCCATCCATCTATTACTAAATGAAGCCTTAGCTATTTTGTTTTCAAGCATTATATATGATCGAGCTGCTGGATGATCTTTTCTTGTTCTTTTTTCTCTCGCCGTGGTGTTTGTTTCATTTAACTTACATCCTTTATGGGTGCAGCCTTGCTTCACTATCTCTCTGAATATGGCCTCCAGCAGTAGCCAGAATGGAATTCAGCTCTTACTAGCTGCAGAGCAAGAAGCTCAGAACATTGTCAATGCTGCTAGAACTGGTGATAGCTCTTAACCCTTGGGACTCATGTTTAAGTATTTTTCCACTTGCTTCGTCACTTTATAAAAACTTTCGGAGCCCCCTTTATGAAGAAATTTACAATGTAACGATGAGGAAACTGATTCCCACTGCAGCTGTCACATTAGTGATTTATGTATGTTAGGATTTCATTTGAGTCATCAAATGGTGAGTCAATCTAGATTTGAAGCTTTTAAGACCAGCTATCCCAGCTTAACTTGGCTGAATCTATGTTTTTTATGATTGATCTTGCATATGCTGGTCAGTTAGAGTACAAGTTGTTATTTGTTTTACTTGTAAGAGTAGTTTATGAAGAGTGATTATTTCAACAACTATAATTGACACATTTTTTTTATTTTCCGTTAGCTATTTTATAGTTTAATGCAATATGCTTCGAGCTGACAATCTAGACCAGGTTATTATGCACTTTGCCTGTCACAAAGCTCCGCTCGTACTGGAACTTTGTTGTTAATATGTTCTGTCTTATCTTACTCTAGTTTTGGGATAGCAAATTCTGCATTGAATAGATTTTCACTACTAGTGATTTTCATTTCTTTGGCTTTCGTGCTCAGCAAAACAAGCCAGATTGAAACAGGCAAAAGAGGAGGCCGAGAAGGAAATTGCTGAGTTCCGTGCTCAAGTGGAAGCTGAATTTCAGAGGAAGGTTGCAGAGGTAAGAGATTAAAAATGAAGAATTGTTTTGTAATGAACCCTACCTATGGTTTTAACGACGATCTCAGTTCATTCTGAAGTTCATTTACTATTGAAGTAAAATTGTATTAACTGTTGTCTACAGTATTCTAATTAACCTTGCCTGTGTAAGTTGATAATAAATCAAAATATCTTACTGTTCTTTTTCCTATTTTTCCACTTGCTGCATTTTACAGAGCAGTGGAGACTCAGGTGCTAATGTGAAACGCCTTGAACTAGAAACGGATGCAAAAATCCAACACCTGAAGACAGAAGCTTCAAGAATTTCTCTTGATGTTGTCTCCATGCTCCGGAGGCAGGTCACTACAGTGAAGAACTGATTCTTTGTTGAGCAGAGTGCATTTCGACTCGCATTTTCCATTGATATTGTTATCGTGGAGTCGATGTTGGTTCTGTACTATATTTCCATTTCATGTCAGTGCAATTGTTTCCATGTGTTGTGAAATAAAGCAACGGCATTTTTATTTTTGTCGATGAACGTGTCTTCGCTAGCACAGTGTATACTATTTGTTGTTGGGACGATGTGATTGAGATTTGAAGTTGTGAACCTCCACACTTTGTTGAACTTTGTTGTGCCAAGTCAATCTGCTCTTGTTATTTTCGCAACCGCAGGCGTTTGAAACTTTAATTTCGATTTTTTGGCAGTGAATGGGAGAAGAGAAGTTTGATGTGAGTTATTGGAAATGTGTAATGAAAGAATTGGACACGTAATGTATGTTTTGTTGGTGGAAGATAATAGAAAAAGTTCTATTATCAGCTTGCAAGTTTTTGATTTTGAGGATACACTCACAATAATGATTTGTCTGATGAGACCAAGAAACGTACAAGAATTGTGAGACTTAATGCCATAAAACACATTACAAGTTGGATTTGAACTAAGGGAGTGCTTTTACTAAAGAAAATTGAAGACTTGTCTAAATTAACCATTTGACCAGAAAATGATTTATAACAATCTAGGATTTCAAGAATAATGTATGAAATAACACTCTGGATCATAGAACTATAATGAAATATATGAGCAACCAATAGGTGTGCTTGGTCCAAACTAGCTTCACAAAAAATAAGAGAATCAATAGCAAAGATAGAATATGTTGTTGTCCATTGGTTTGGTGCTCCAAGCCCGAACAACTGCAGGATTTTCAACGCGTTTTTGTCGAACATGGTTGAAATGTTCTACCACTAGTTGTCGAACATAATTGGGTTGTTCAGTTAGGTATGACCTAATGACCTGGTGAGTGGCAGTTTGCGAATTCGTGTTCAGATTTAATCAAAATTCGACAAGAAAAAATAATTTTAAGTGCGCAAATGATTAAAAATCCTTGCATTGTTAATTGCAATTGAACTTGTGTGTTTCATGGTTTCATTTGAGCAATGTCTATAATCAAATTTATGCAAATAAAAAAGTGTTTCAATCAAAATAGTAGCATGATGTTTTTTATTTTAACATGCATATATAAGAGGATTTATCACCACACTTATGTTTGAATTAACTTGTTTTTAAAAGGGTAGATTAACTAAAAAATTGGTGGAAAAGAACCGTAATTTGTACATATTTGTATGAATCTTTTTGCGCATTTTTGCTTCATTTTGTATGTTTTAGTTGGGTATTTGTCGGCAAACTCGCACTCCCTCGTGCACCATGCTCGCACAACCTCGGAACTGCCGAGAATGATTGGCCATTCCTACAAGTCATGGCCAACACCACTCAGCCATGGTTCCTTAATTTGCACCAAATGACCAATTTGCCCCCATTTGTACCTATATATAGGGCATCCCTTCCCCCATTTCACACAAATCTCATTCTTTAGAATAATTTTTATATTTTTTAGTTAATTTTTCTCCAAGTTTGGGGAGTTTTCTTCTCCCCAACTTGATTTCTAGATATAGGGTTCATTTATTTTTCTTTTTTTCAAGGTTCTGGCTTTTGGTTTGTTGATGCATTTGAATTGAATAACTTCATTTAATATTAAATAAACTTTACTTAATTGTCTTTAATTTCTTTTTAATTGTTCTTTGTTTCTCATAGTAATATGAGAGAGAGAGAATATGTAAATAAATGTCTTTAACGATAAGTTTATGTGTTTTCGAAAACAAACTTTCTCTATAAGAGCCTAAAAGGTTTTTTGTTTCCAAAAGGAGATTACTGATGTAATAAGATTTTCTTTAATTTCTTAATAAAATGAAAGCTTTTGGTTCAACTTATATTCGTTATAATTAATTTATTTATATAATCAAAGTATCTCGTACGCCTGGAGTAGGAAACGAACCAAGGCTGTGCTGATCAGTAGCTGAAGGAGTTGGATAACTTGTAGCTCAACTTTCTTGGAAGGAAGTTAAGCGGTGAAAAAACCGTCTGTAAAACGAATTAGAGACGGTAATTTTTCAACGGGTGGCGTTAAGACCCATTTCACCTGAAACTGATTCGGTCAAAAAGAGGTGTGAAGTTATAGAGACATTTTAATTTTACGAAAACATGATGAATCTTATATGATCGTAATAGACTATTTCCATTTTAAAATAACACAACTCAAAAAAAAAAAAAAAAGAATGAATAAAAATTAAAATAAGTTAATAAATACATACAGAGAAATGTAAATTGAAGCATAACAAGGGATTTTCTAACTTTAAATAAAGAAGTTTTCTCATTAAGAACGAGATAATCAATTTACTAAAATAAAAGGTCAATTCGACCACTTTGCTCCTTTGCCGCCACCTTCCAAAGTTTTGAAGTGTATTTATTTCAACGCCGGCGTCACTTCCCGGCCGACTGGCTACTTCAATGTCCGATCATCCCCATTATGAAAAACGCCGCCACCAGATCCTTAATACTCCCCACTCAACACCTCCGCCGAACGGCAGATATCAGCGCCGCGGCCAACGACTACGCCGCCAAGCTCCATCTCTGCTTCGAAGGCGGCTCTCCCTGCTACGCTCTCGCCGCCGTTATCCACGCCCACATGATCGCATCCGGCTTCACGCCACGTGCCCACATCCGTAACCGCCTGATCGATTTCTACTGCAAATCCTCTAAACTCGATTACGCGAAGAAGCTGTTCGACGAAATTCCCCAACCAGATATTGTCGCGAGAACCACTTTAATTGCCGCGTACTCGTCTTCCAGAAACCCCAACTTAGCCAGACAAACATTCGACGACACCCCACTAAAAATACGTGACACGGTATGCCACAATGCGATGATCACCTGCTACTCGCACAACAACGATGGCCACAAAGCCATCCAGCTCTTCAACGAAATGAGGCGAAACAATTTCAAACCCGATAATTTCACTTACACTAGCGTGCTCGCAGCTTTATCGCTCATAGCCGATCACGAGCTCCATTGTCAGCAGCTGCACTGCGCCGTGTTCAAATCCGGGACCGGTTTTGTTACTTCGGTAGTCAACGCGCTCATATCGGTTTACGTCAAGTGCGCGTTCTCGCCGCTGATGTCATCGACCTTGTTGATGACATCAGCGAGGAAGCTGTTCGACGAGATGCCAGCGAAGGATGAGTTATCGTGGACGACGATAATCACGGGGTATGTGAAGAATGAGGATCTCGATTCGGCTAAGGAGGTATTCAACGGTATGGATGAGAAGTTGGTCGTTGCATGGAACGCGATGATTTCGGGGTATGCGCAGAAAGGATTTGTGTTTAAAGTGTTTGAAATGTTTAGAAAAATGCATTCTTTAGGTATCAAGCATGATGATTTCACTTATACGAGTGTTTTGAGTGCTTGTGCTGATGCTGGGTTGTTTCTTCATGGTAAACAAGTCCATGCGTACATTTTACGTACAGAAGCAAAACCCGCGCGTGATTTTTTAGTGTCCGTAAATAATGCTCTGATCAAGTTATACTGGAAAGACGGTAATATTAACTTAGCAAGAAATATATTTGATTCGATTTGTGTAAAGGATCTCGTTTCTTGGAACGCGATTTTATCAGCTTACGTGGATATGGGTAATATTCATGAGGCGAAAACCATTTTTAACGAAATGCCCGAGAAAAAAAGTATGCTACCGTGGACAGTCATAATATCGGGCTTGGCCCAGCACGGTTCAGGCGAAGAAGCTTTGAAACTCTTCAACGAGATGAGGCCCAATGGGCTCGAACCGTGTGACTACGCGTTTTCAGGTGCCATTACAGCTTGCTCTGAGCTGGCGTCTCTAGAACAAGGGCGCCAGCTACACGGCCAGCTTATTCGGCTCGGGTTCGACTCGAGCCTCTCTGCGGCTAATGCTTTGATAACGATGTACGCTCGGTGCGGCGTGCTTGAATCCGCGCAGAATGTATTTGATAAAATGCCCTTTTTGGATTCCGTTTCTTGGAATGCGATGATCGCCGCTTTCGGGCTGCACGGGCACGGGGCCCAAGCGCTTGGGCTTTACGAGGAGATGCTGGGAGAACAAATATTGCCCGACCGGATAACGTTCCTAACCATTTTATCCGCGTGCAGCCACGCGGGCTTAGTCGAACAAGGGCGAAAACACTTCGAGTCGATGAGCGAAGTATATAAAATAACCCCCGGCGAAGACCATTACGCCCGATTGATCGATTTGCTGTGCCGGGCCGGGAAATTGAACGAAGCCCGTGACGTGATTCGAAACATGCCTTTCGAGCCCGGGGCGCAAATTTGGGAGGCTCTGCTCTCTGGGTGCCGGCTACACGGGGATATCGAGTTGGGGGCCCACGCGGCCGAACGACTGTTCGAGCTGATCCCGCAACACGACGGGACTTATATACTATTGGCGAATATGTTCTCGACAGCTGGCAAATGGGATGAGATGGCGAGGGTGCGGAAATTCATGAGGGACAGGGGGGTGAAGAAAGAGCCGGGGTGTAGCTGGCTCGAGGTGGAGAACAAGGTGCACGTGTTTTTGGTTGACGACGCGGTGCACCCGGAGGTGAAGTTAGTGTACGATTATCTGAAGGAGTTGGTGTCGAGGATAAGGGAATTGGGGTACGTTCCGGACACGAAGTACGTGTTGCATGATATGGAGTCGGAGCAGAAGGAGTATGCGTTGTCGACGCATAGTGAGAAGCTGGCGGTTGTGTACGGGATTTTGAAGCTGCCGCGTGGGTCCCCGATTAGGATATTCAAGAATTTGAGGATATGCGGGGATTGCCACAGTGCGGTGAAGCTGATGGCGAAAGCAGAGGGGAGAGAGATTATTGTGAGGGATGGGAGGAGGTTTCATCATTTTAAGGATGGGGAGTGTTCTTGTAGGAATTACTGGTGAATCAAACATGTTTTTGTTTTATGGTTATTATTATCGAGTTGGATTTTTGGTGTACTTTTTTTTTTTTTTTTTTTTCTTTCCTCTCTTACTTTGGAGAAAAAATCACACAAATTAAGAAAAAACATGATCAGTGTATTTGAGATTAAATTTTTCTTCCTATTCTTCCTGCTTTGTTCTTACATTATATATTTTTAGTTATTTATTGTGTAATTGATACTTTCAAAAAAAAAAAAAAAAATGCCTATAATTTGAGACGAACGAAAAAGAAAACAAGTTATTTCAGGCGGGCATATGCCAAATTGTCCACAAAAAAGTCTAGGGTTTAATGGTTTTCCTCAAGTTCCAAACTTACACTTTTTTCTTCCACAACCAAACGCGCCTCGAGGGGTAATATAGGAAATCCCCCTATCAAAGCCCGCACGCTGTTTGAATTTCAAAACATTTTGAATTTCAAAAAAAAAATGTTGCCGTTGTAATCTCTCACTCACCCCATCATCGGCTATTTCTCTATAATTGAAAAACAAAACCTCCTCTTTCTCTCGCCAATACTTGGATCGCATTTACACACACACACACACGCATACAGAGAGAGAAAAACAAAAACTTCTAAAAATGGATGAGAAAGCGAAATCTGCAATGGAGGCATTCGAGAAGCTTGAGAAAGTGGGTGAGGGCACTTATGGAAAAGTTTACAGAGCGCGAGAGAAAGCCACCGGAAAGATCGTCGCCCTGAAGAAAACCCGTCTCCACGAAGACGAAGAAGGGGTCCCACCAACCACTCTCCGCGAGGTTTCGTTGCTCAGAATGCTATCTAGAGACCCCCACGTTGTCAAGTATAAACATTTTGCCCCCTTTTTTTTTTCGCCAATTCACCTCTCTTCATTTGAATTCGTAGATCGGATCTAATTCATACTCTATTTGATAATTTGATTGGTTTTTACTTGATTTATGAGAGTTCTTCTGATTTTATTTTATTTATGCACATATGATTTGTTGGTCGGGGCCGTTTTATGATTGGTACTGGCTCGTGATCTGATTAGGGTTTCGTACTTGATTCACCCGATTTGGGGGTCGAAAGTGATTTTGGTTCTTGTTATTGTGTGAAGTTTTATGATTGGTCTTGGTTCTGTATTTGATTAGGATTTCTTAATTGCTCCACTGGGTTTAGGGTTTTGTTCTTTTCATTTTCTTGTCTATTTCATCAATTGGGTTTAGTGTTGGATTCTTCTGAATAATTAAATATAGAAAATAACTGTAATTAGAATAAATTCCATGTCCTGTGATGCAATTTCAAGAGTCAATTGTGATTAGAAATTATGCATTTACATGCCACTTTTATTGATTTGATTAATTTTGTTTATGCAAACCATCCAATTCCGATTTACAAATTTACAGATTGATGGATGTAAAACAAGGCCAGAATAAGGAAGGCAAAACGGTCCTATACTTGGTATTCGAGTACATGGACACTGACCTCAAGAAGTACATCCGAAGTTTTCGCCAAGCTGGTGAACACATTCCACCCAAAATTGTCAAAGTATGTTTGCCTAATTATAGTCATTAGCATCTTCTAGAAAATATTATTATCTTCCTGCCGCAAATTAATAATTCATTTTTCATTTCACAATTGCAGTGTTTAATGTATCAGCTCTGTAAAGGCGTTGCTTTCTGTCACGGGCACGGTGTTTTACACAGGTTAATAGATCCATTTTTTTTTAATTCGATATCTTTATCGTTCATTTTTGTGTTTTGAGTTAACCGTGATGGCATTGTTTTAGGGATCTTAAGCCTCACAATCTTTTGATGGATCGCAAGACGATGATGCTTAAAATAGCAGATCTTGGATTGGCTAGAGCTTTCACAGTGCCTATCAAGAAGTATACTCATGAGGTAACTTTCTTAATTCATGTTTTCCCGGACTTCTCAAGTTGTTATTAAATGTTTTCTTTTTTTGTGTGTGTATGTGCAGATATTGACCCTTTGGTATGCAAGTAGTTATTCAATGTTTTCTTTTTGTGTGTGTATGTGCAGATATTGACCCTTTGGTATAGAGCTCCTGAGGTGCTTTTGGGTGCCACGCATTACTCGCCCGCAGTCGACATGTGGTCTGTTGCTTGTATTTTTGGTATGAACATAGTCATTTTCTTATCATTCTGTTGCTTGTTTTTTAAATAAACTATTTGGTTAATTATATGAAAAAACCTACCCTTTAGGTTAAGCTTAGCCCTACTTGAAAGGAAAAGAAATCTTTCGAAAATAAAAATATCTCTTTTATATTTGTTTCTTAAGTGCATCATCTCAACTGATACTATTTGATAGGGTAAATGCAAAACTTCATGGGGGGTGTTTTTGTAATTTGATATATGTTAACCTCTGGGGTATTTTTAATAATTATCCCTAAACAATTAACAACAAAAAACCCAATCCAATATTACTAATAGCTTCTTTACATTTGTTTCTTTTCTTACAAATTGCACCTCATGAGGTATTTTCATTATTTAGTAAATACAAACTGCTCGATTTTGTAATTAAGAAAAACTTCAGGGGTAGTTTCGTAATTATCATTGAAAATTGAATCATGAGAAATTAACAATCTTCTTGAAATTCAACCTATCAGCTGAACTGGTGACCAACCAAGCTCTCTTCCCCGGAGACTCTGAGCTGCAACAGCTTCTGCACATTTTCAGGTACATCGAGAAAATAAATCTTACTTCCCGAATATTTGCAAACCTTACTATTAACTAACTGCATACACTGGATGGAAACAGATTGTTGGGAACTCCAAACGAAGACGTTTGGCCTGGAGTTAGCAAATTAGTGAACTGGCACGAGTACCCACAGTGGACCCCGAAGCCGATGTCATCAGCTGTGCCTGGTCTCGATGAAAATGGTCTACACCTTTTATCTGTAAGTCCTCTTGCTTACTTTATTAAAATTGTTTCCAAATTCTTTTTTAAAAAATTCAAATAGTTTTTATATTTTCTTATTTGCTTAAAAAAATGTTTGGTATTTGCAGGAAATGCTGCAGTATGAACCGTCGAAGAGGATTTCGGCTAAGAAAGCTATGGAACATCCTTATTTTGATGATCTTGAGAACAAGGCTGGTCTCTGATTTTGGCCATATGCTTGAATAATGGACAATGGATCATGCGTACTTCTCTAGAGCTTGGTTTTATTTTGGCTTGCTTTTCTCGAGCATAATTTGTTTGTCCATGTGATTTGACATTTGGCTGGTTTTACCAAAAGATTATGCGCTTCTTGATGTAGTAATAGGTAGAAAAGCACTTCTCCTTGGGTGCTTGCTTTTGATTGTAACTTTTACTATTAACAATCATTCTAATTTCTGTCTGTTTCTCAACTTTTTCTTCTTTGACTCAATGAAGTATTGTTTGTATTTTTTTTATTTTTCTTTGTTTTTTTTTAATTTTGAAAAGTTGATCTCATTCCAAATATCTCAAAAAGTGAAGCTACAGAGTGACAAAGCTAGTGCACTTGATGCACCAAAAAAATTACACTATGAAGAACAATTTTTCCGCAATCCGAAATTTGACAAAATCTCTAAGCGTACAAATTTCTCCAAAAGTGCCGCCCCCTTTAGGCATCTTTAAAAAAAATTATCACACCATAACACAAAATCCGCTCATCACTGTATCATTGACTGCAATGTCGAAGAAGGTTCTTGTTACTTTCCCTTCAACACGTTCGTGTTGCTGAACGAACACTTATTTCACGAGCCATAGAAAGAATGTCGACCAGAGGGTTAGAGCCACAGAAGCCAACACATAACACCATAACATAATCACTGAGCATTCGCTTTCTCCGACACCAAACAATTGAGTTATCGTTCCTGACACATATAAGTTTTAGAATCAAGTAAACATGCAAAAAAAAAAAAAAGGCTATAGTTTGAAGGGCAAAGTGCAATCAACCTTTTCGTTATTAGGCTAGAACTCAGGATTAGTTCTTGTAATTAACCTTTTTTTTTTCTTGTTTTTATAACTCAAGTTTGACCAATATACTAATATTAAGATTCTTGGCGCATGTAACATATAATTATTAATTAGGATAGGGCACAAACATGACCAAAACTGAAGAAGACTCTGCAATTAAAGAGAAAAGGGAAAAGATTGTGCTCATAGCTTTACATACCTATGTTCATCGCGGGTGGAAGTGAATATTGCAGTAAAAGAACAAATTGATATAGCCGATCATCCTGCACGACACCGAACCGTACCGCCCCTTTAACAACGGCAATGCCTATCAAAGGCAAGGCAATGTATCGAACGGCAAGTATACTAAATATAATGGACTTTTGGATTCCTGAACCTTTCAAACCTATAAAAAAAAAAAAGAAGAAGATAAAAATCAAAAGTCCTTTTGGTGAAGAAAGTGTTTGCAAACTTTAAAACATGTGGTTCTCAGTTTCTAATCAGAAAACAAAATAAAACATTTCTTTTTTCCGGCTAGAAGCTGAAAATCACTTTTCTTTAGACTTTGAAAACGCTCCCTTATCCAAACGAGGATTATAGTTAGAAATGAAAAGACTTAAAATTCCGTCAGCTTAGACCTTTTAAAAGGTTCCCACCCATGATCAGTGTGACAGCCGGTATAGCTCCGTCCCTGCAATATATATAGTCTTTATTTTGTTTAGCCAATCAAAGGTCGGATAATGAAAAGAGTGAAAATGACATGTTGTTGACGCACATTCATTTGGTTTAAGAAGTGTAAGCTTAAGACCTATTTTGTAGCCTTGTCCTGTAGAACTTGATATATCAAGCTATATGATTTAATATAAAAATAATAAAAAGAATTTGAGCACAATTTAGCCTCTTTATTAGTAAGAACTTAATATATCAAGCTATATAGCACATTTTTTAATTTTTTTTTGCCTCTTCATGAATAGTACCCAATAGCATCACTCAACTTCTAATAGCATTTTATGATTCTTAATTTTAACAAAATGTGACTGCCTGTGTGTGAACGACGGGGTTGCAAAAGCTAATTCTAGGGGGGGAAAGAAAAAGAAGAAGACAACTTGCATACCCAAGCAAGAGTGCAGAATCTTGGACCACACGGAGAGGGGCAGTATCGCCAATTAACAGTTTTCGAATTTGAGGCACGAGTCCAACTACAAATCCAGCAATCTGTAGAAAAAAGCCAGCGCATTTTATTAGATTTTTTCATCATGTGAACCAAACTATAAATATCTTGTCTACATTGTTCATTTGCCCCGTTTTCATTTTCTGAACACTGAATATTTTCCCTCAAAATTGTTTGGTTAAAAAACAACACAAAAGAAGGATTAATATCTTAAAATAACAACCCCAAAAAAAAATTCAAAATGTTTAACCTATAAAACAGGTTTACATGTAAGATAGAAAGAACTGGTCTTGTAACAAGTTCTCACAAATTTGCATAAAATGGAAAATATTCATTAGAAAAATATCGTACGCAGCAACATGAATAAGCTTCAAACATTTTTTTTTTTAAATTTCAGAGTAAATGAAGAAAATACCGCTCCCGTTGTCGACGGTGCTAATAATTTCTTCAGGTTCATCTTATTGAAGAGCGTCTCCAAACGTTGTTTTATTTTATCTGAAAAAGACGCCTGCAATATATTTTCATGTGTTAAAAACTAATAAATACATCTCATAATAAGTATATGCTTGATAATATACAATGGCATAAAATGATACACAACCATAAATAAAACTAAATTACCTGAGGTTTATTCTCGAATCTATCTTGTGGCAGAGCCAGTCCACTTTCAAGTAAAGGCTCTTGGGTCTCATTACTAATTGTTTCCGATCGAGAAAATGAGCTTTTTTCCCTTGCAGACTTACTGACTGGAGAGTCGATTATTTCGACTTCCATTGAGCTTCTTGTGGATACTCGAACGATATTATATACGTACGACCACAGGTAAATCGCTCCTATCTGAAACATAAAAACAATATGTGCAGGAAGCACAGTATTAAAGAAGCTCCATCTGTCAACAAAAAATTACCCTCAAAGTTTGGTTTAATTACAAAAAGTCCAGCAAATTGCCCATGTCACCACATTTCTTTACAGTCACAACCCTAAACTTTTTAAAATACTACAAGTGACCCCAGCTTTTCATATTACATTTTACGATTGCATCCCTCTAACTTTTCTATATATTACAAATAGACAAAAGAAAAGTTGGGACTATTTGTTATATTTTATAAGAGTTGAGGGGTGTAATTGTAAAATATTTGACGGCGTCAACAGATGCATTTGGTCAACCAACGGTTGGGGAAAATTAAGAATAATATATTCAGGAAACACAGTATTAACTATTATTACTCGATGTGTCAACAAGTCACACAATATTAAATTAGGATAATTACAAAAGCTACCTTTGAAGTTTGGTTTAATTACAAAAAGGGCCAGAAAACTTTTTGAAAATTACAAGAACCATCCTTGAGCTAACAGAAATTGTCGATATCATCAAATATTTTAACAATTGCATCCCTGCACTTTTTAAGATATTACAAATAACCCCAACTTCTCATCTTACATTTTTTTTACAATTACATCCCTCAACTTTTCTAAATATCAACTAATGGTTGGGGCAAAATAAGAAGCATGTAAATGAAACGCATGGGTCAAAATATCAAGTGGGTTATTTTGTAATTAGGCCAAACCTCATGGGTTATTACCAAATCAACTAGAAAATGAAATGCAGTATACTGTGAAGCCATATTCATGTTGTCTAATACATTAGTTGAAATTTGCTTTAAAACTTTATCATTGCTATATAATCAATTAAAATTTGAAACTTACTGCCATTGACAGCGACGCATATCCCATTCCGTTTTCGTGGCAAACATTGGGATCCCCGAACGGGCTTGCTTTCTCCTTACAAACTGCTGGGATTATAATGAACAGCAGGTTTCCCAAGTTACCTGTCAGCACAAAGATAACAATATGTCAAATTCATGACGGATTAAGCTATATGACTATTATACCCTTTTTGGCTCTCATTTCAACACATTTACACTCATACCTGCAGCACAACAGCCCATAATAAGTCCCCGGAGATGTGGAGGAGCTCGTGTTATGTGAACGATCACCCAACCAAGAATCGAACCGATTATGAACGTGAATAGGATGTTAAACGGCATGAACCACCTGCAAATTAATAAATATTTACTACCCCGAGTCATTACCCGAGGATGAGAATTATCACAAAGCACAACAACAACTTACAACTTACATCTTAACCATGCTGTCATATGTTATCGTCTTGGCCAAGTTGCTGGAGACAAGTGCCGGATTCAATACATAGAACGTTATCTGTTTTTACAAGAATTATTTTCATTAGACAAATATAATAAAAATATAAACAAAAATAAATCCTTGACTCGTTTTACATTGTTCAAATGCTTCCGGGCATCCTCGACCAGAATGCTGACATGATCTAGTGCAAGATATGATCCGAGCCCAGTCACCAAAAGCACTTTCAACACGGGGTTGGTCGAAGCAATAAATAGATCCAATAGGCCCATGTTTGCAATTTTCACCACCAATGTATTCAACTATATATTGATAGCCAAGCTTCTACTAAATGAAAGCCACAAAGCATCAAGTTAACTAATATTAACTCAAAAGCAAAATCATTAAAAATAAATAAATAAATTATAGTTATCGAGCATTTGGAGCTAATATAGCCACTTTCTAAAATATGTTACACCTTTAATAAGAATGCCTTTGTAATCACTAGCAATCCCTACACCTCTGATATTATCCGATCGAACACTATGCGCATACTAAATGATGCTTTTAAGCGGCTTTGAGAGGAACAAACAAACAACAGCTTATGGCCATGGATATTAAAGTTAAAACCAGAAATTAGGCAATTTTTCTCAAGAGATAATGTACCAAAAAAATCCAAACTCAAACTCTGAAAAACCAGTCCGATAATTGAGGAAATAGGAATCACATTCAAAGATGATTGTCCCCACCGGCCCTCAATTATTATTATTATTTTCGTTTCTTATTCTTTTTTGTTGCCTTTTGAGGTTGGAAAGTGAAACTTTGTTTACTATTCAGAGTGGGGACTAATATATAAATCATTTGTATCAATATACTAGAGAGATGAGAAAACGACATGTAATTAAGATTAAGCGATGAACACAAATTTAATTTAATTAATATGCATCTCCCTAAATGCTTCAAATTAGATCCGGGCTAAAATTGCTACACAAAACGAGATTTTATTTTATTTTAAGAAAAAGAAGAAGAAATTAAATCACCGTGGGAGCAAAAATCACTATAAATCGACATGCAGGTAATTAAATCGATCAGACACAAATTAAAAAAACGAAAATTACAGAAATAAATAATCTCACCGCCGCCAAGTCCACCACGTACTCCGGCGAGCTCACAGAGCAAACGCAGAAGAAAGCCAGATGTGCCCTGTTCTAATTTACTGCATTAAAGAGAATAAGTTTTAGATTAATAAAAGCTAGTAATTAGCAGACGAATAATGACTAATTAATTAAGAAGCATAATCAAAATGAACCTTTTAATTTCTTGTGTAATTGCGACAGGTGAGAGCCGGAGAAACACATGGCAGAGGGATAACGGTCGATGCACAAAAAAGTGTAATATAAATATTAAAAAATTTGAGAGCAAAAGTTATACAAGTAATCTGATGCAGCTCACTTTGCCTTTTTGCATGCAACTTGCAATCATCACAGAAAACGTCCGTACCATATTAGACTTTTCTTCTTGTTGCTTTCAAGTCGCTAGAAATACCCCTAGAATTTTTTATTTTTTTTTTCGAGCAATTATAACTCTGTTTTTATTAGTGCGCAAATACATGTAGGTCGTGATATACGCAGCAAAATTTTAATAATTAATTTTAATTAATAAAAATATTTTAATAAAATTTAAAATATATTAATTTTTACTAAATTAATCTCATAAATATCATATTTTACTTTTATATAATTATAAAAAGTAGAATTTAAGGAAGAAAAAACGAGTCAACAGCCAAACCAAAAAGAAAAAGAGAGAGAGAGAGTTCGAAGAAAAGGGAAAAATCAAAGAAGAAGAAACATTCGCAAAGAAAACGGGGTCAGGCATTAAATCAGCGAGACAATCTATGGAACAGGATCAACCATCAAATATTAGGGGTAAGTTTCTCATCTTTGTTTGATTCAATTCTTTAGGAGTTGTTTGGATTAGGATTCGTTGGAATTCTAAATTCTAGTATTCAAAATCTTGAGTATTCAGAATTCTGTAAATAGTAAGAGTCTTTGTTTGTTATAGGGTTCAGAATCCTTTACTTTTTACTGTAGATGTCAAATCATGTCTTAAAAATGGATGATAATGTATTTTTATATTGTATTTGATGTCAAACCATGTCTGAAAAGTGGATGATAATGTATTATATTATATTAAGTAATATTAAATTTCTTAAATATAATGATGATGTGATAAAAGAGATGAGTGTGAGGTTAGGTGTAATAGAATGTTGATTGTGGGTTGAAAATTTGAGTTGTAGAACAAACAAGCCCTTAGGTTCTAGGGCTTGGTTTCTTTTAGATTTTTTTCCCGTGTTCGACTCTAGTTTTACGAATTAGAGCCATCTGTTCGTAGAAATTTTTTCAACTTCTTGACCATGTTTAGGAAAAACAGTCGAACACCCTCTTACGTGAATTTTGAAAACGAAGGCGTTCGAAAAAAAATTCGAATGCACTGCTTCTGTTCGGTTAACTTTTTCGAACACACTGATTTTGTTCGAGTAAGTTTTTCGGACACACTGTTTCTATTCTGATAATATTTGACATACACTGCTTCTGTTCTGATATTCTTTTCGAATCTAGTGCTTCTGTTCAAATATATGTGTTATGTTTTAAGATATGTATGATAATACATGCCTCGTATTTTGATTGTATTTTTTGGGGCCGAGCAGTTATTGATGAAGGAGATGTGGAAGGAGTTAGAGTAAGACCAACAACATTAATTAGGAGGCAACGAGGTTGGGACCCATCGAATCGGAAGCAAAAAAATGCAGATGGTAAAAATACGCAAGAGCCACCTATAGTGAATGAAGTGGGTGGGGAGGGTGAAAGAGCTTGTCGTACTTTGTTTCTGCTGAGAATTAGATACCCAAGGCTCCCCACCCTAGAGGTCCTGAGGTTGTCACCTTGTTGTGTATTTTTCCGACACATGATGCCTCGGAATGCTTGGAACGAAATATATCCTGAGATTTCAGTGTCATTCACATAAATTGTCTCAGTGGGAAGTTTTGGGACTTGAGACTAAATGATTCAAAAAGCTTGATTAGGCGATCAAAGCTTCTTCCCTTACGAGATATGCCATGTCACACTCCAAACAGAATTTTGATAAGTGTGTTTGTTGAACGTTGACATTCAGAGACCAGTACATTTCACATGTCGTTTGGGGAGATGACCATCACATTGAATGATGGTTATTATTTGACCGGCCTATTGGTTCCAGGGAATCCTGTGGAGCTGCCCATGTCAACCCAAAATACTTCAAAATTTCTAAAATAAACATAAATTCCAATATGAAAGTATCATAAATCAACGACGCAAATAAATAAAATGCATATACGTATATGATTTTGACACTAAATAATATGCACATTTTTCTACTTATCAATGATGGTTATTATTTGACCGGTCTTTCGGTTTCAGGGAATCTTATGGAGCTTACAAGAAAACAACTGGAGAAAGCAAATGCTTTGATTGATTAGCTGTTAAGAATTAAACAATTTGACGCCTATGCAGAGATTGCTAATAGTAAGGTTAGCTATGTGAGACTTGAGTGGTTAAAAGACCGATTTGTAAGGATATTAAGTTTGAAGATCCGTAGAAATTGAAATATGAAATGTGATCGTACATGTTGTACACTCTCGAATGCACTTTATTTGCGGACAAGACTACCAACAAAGTAATGACCACATATTCTTAGGTTGTTGGAAGATTTTAATCAGATACATATGTACGCGTGGGGCACCGCTACTTTAGCTTTCTTGTATAGGTAGTTAGGACACGCATCAAGATGTAAGATCAAATCCATCTGTAGATACTTGACATTAATGAAGGTATGATTTTATTTACTATATCTTTTAATAAACTCGCTCGTTCAAAATAATTATTACACACTTCTCAATTAAATATATAATACAATGTTGTAAGCGTATCCCAACAATGCATTTCTCGGACCGAGAAAGTGGAACTGCCTGGCATTGCATATTTCTTGTATGCGGCCCTCACACTACACATATTATAATGTCAGAAAACCTTTTGCATTTATGTGGTCACCATCGTCATGATCAGCAGGACGACTAGAAGAGATTGTGGCACATAGAGAGACGCTCGACTCGCTTAAGGAATCGGATGTAAGTTTCAATGACTTCCTCATATTAGTTGACATTGAAGTGATACTCATATTAGCCGTTTATAAAATTACTAAGGGTGCCATAATATGCAAGTTGATTGGTCCACATTCGACACCATTCGTGCTAAGTATGAATTCCACAAAGTCGCTTTGTTCACAGGTGCATTAGTTATTTTTCCATTATCGAGCTCTACCATCCCTAATCGCTTGAATTCACTAATCTCGCGTGCACAAGGAAAACCACACGTCTTCCTTAGCAAACAACCACGAAGTAATGAGTCGATGTCAATGTCATTTATAACCTTCATTTCATTTATGAATTTATTCAATGCCGCAGTAGAAACCTCACCACATAGCATCTTAAAAATAATTGATTGATAAAGATGTTGGGCTGGAATAGTAATCTTCTCAAACGAAGTCTTAATTGCATTGTGTGAAATCTACGGAAGAGGATGTATATTCATCCAACATGTCTCATAGTTTTCCATACTCGATTCCAAATGTCTTTTCAACTTGGAATGCACAATCTCCGATCTAAAAGGCATTACAAAAAGTAATCAAATTAAAATAAAAAAAATCAATAAATGATGTTAAATAATAAATACATGTAAAAATGTATTTAAGTACTTGTTAGTTATCATATTGTTGAAATGCATGAAATTATTTTTCCATACAAAGAAAAATTGATCTTTGTTGGAGTTAATTCATTGATTAATACAATATTATCTGGCTAATGGATGATCTGAATAGTCAAACTCAAATCTCTTGAGTTGTTCGTTGAAGTCCACTTCGTTATCGGCAAGCATCACTTTATTCCATGAACTATTAAAAGATTCAAACTCTTACTTTGTGTGAAATATTTTCTTACAACTTGCCAACATATTTTCACAAATATTCCAACGACATAAAAATTGCCTCGCATTTGGAAAAGTAGACGACACCGCATTAATCAACGTATTTTTCTTATCAATGATAATAAATGTGGGCAAACATGAGGAATTCACCGATAATTTAAGGACAGAGCATGCCCACATGTAATTTTCCTCACGTTCACACTCCATATAAGCGCAACCAACCATAAACATCATTTTTGTCGACGTCACTTCAACTATCTCCAATTAAGGAATTTTATAACAATTATCTTGTATGTACAATCCATCAACAAAACAGTGAAAAATACAAGAAGCAAATCAACTAAAGTTGGGTGAGCAAAAACAAAAAAAAAACTTTTTTTTTTAACTTGATCAGTCTTATTGCAATGATTCACGTGGAAGAAATAACAATTCTCCTCTAATTTTGACATGAGAAATTGCAGTTGTGATCAGCTTTAATGCTCCAAAACTCTATACTTTGCTTGAGCATTGTAAATAGTCCTCGTTGTTGATATATTTTTAGGATGTCTAGTTTAAGTCTGTACAATATATCTTTTGGTCAGCCATTACATCTTGTCATATCAACAACCAATGCCTTTTCAGTAGAAGTTAAGTGACTGGCATGACCCTCAAAGTGTTTGGCAAGAGAGTAATCGTGCATGCCACGTGTTATTTGCAATGACCACTTCTCACCATCATCAATAAACATTTGGGAGCCATTTAAAAGGAATGAACATTCGCACTTATTTGTCCTACTTTGCCTCTTTTTGGATTTTTTTTCCTTCAGTCTCCATCTTTGATTCGTCCGGTTATGATGTTTGTCCAACCGTTGCAAGATATTTTCCACTTCGCTCGCATGCTAGAAAAATCCGAGCTCGCCTCCCACTCTCTCCATTGTCAGATCTTTTAACTACTACCACCATACGATTTTCAATTCCTTTCAAACGAACCTAATTTATTAATTCATCTTGAGATTCAAAATAACTCGTTGTGTTGAATAAATATGAGTAGTGTAATCATATCACTCCTAACCGGACTAACAATACTAGTTTCGGTTGACATTGTGTTTGATTCCTGAAATAAAAAAGTGTACGCAAGAAAGTAATAAACAAACACATTATTTTCGAAAATAATATTCGAACATATTACAATTGTTCGAACTATATTTTCGAACTACTTACAAATATTCGAAAAATCTAGTCAAATGTCTTTTTCTAACAACTTTTAAGAATGAAGTTCGAAAACCATTTTCGAACAATTATACAATGTTTGGAACTTTTTTCCGAACATATTCTATAAATATTGATCAAAATCAGATCAAACATAATTGTGATTTTAAACTCACATGAACAGTAGTACACCCAAAAAACAGGCAGAAAAGAGGCAATGTGCGATGATTTAAACACAATAATTGTCAATAACACTTACATTATTTATCTTAGTCGTAACATTATCCTCCATTCTTGAGTTTTTAGGGTTTAATGTGTTTTTTGGATTGGGTAGTGAAAGAGGTTTTGAAAAGAAAAAGAAGACTGGAGGGTTTTATGTTTTTGTTTTATAATACATACATACATACATACATACATACATACATACATACATACATACATAATTATATAGTTTTATATTTTAATATTTAATTATATATTGTGATTGGGTTATTTTACTCCTTTCAACTATAATTATTTTTGTCCAAAATAATTTAGGGTGCATATATCCGCACTCATATATGTACCCTTAAAACTAAATTTTCAATTTGATAACCGTGTGATGGTATTTTGGCCCTTATTTAACCTATAATTTAAAATATATATCTAAAACCAAAAAGTAATCTAAAGAAATCACAAATCCAAAAATAGTATACTTTTAATTTTCTATTAGAAAAACATCTTTTTTTTTCTTAATTAAGTTTATTTATTGGCTAAAATTATAAAATTACATAGAATCACGCACAATAATATATCATTTAATTTTGCTTTATGATATCTAATTTATAATATAATAACTAAATCACAATCATTGGATAAAAAGTTGGTTACAAATATTGGTAAATAGATGCATGGTGCTTTCATGGCAAGTAGACATTTCTAATAACTCAAATAAATTAACTAGTGGAAATTTATTTCGAGGTCAAATTGATATATCAATTAGCTTCAATTAGTTTCATTTTTTTTAATTATGTTAAACTTAATTCAAATTAGAGTATTATTAAGAATTATATATCATATTCTCTGGGAAAAAGCTAGATATCAGAGTAAAATAAATGATATATTATTTTAAGTAATTTTATATAGTTTAGCAATTTTAGCTCATAAGACGGATATGATTAAGAGAATGATATTTTTCTTGTATATAATTAAAAAAGTAATCCAATTATTAATTATGGTTTTGTTATTTTTTTTAATTTACCTCTTAGTTTTAATATCATTAAATAAATTAAAATTAGAATTTTAAATGAAGTGCCAAAATCTGATTAAAATGTGATCAAAGTGTGTTTATTTTCACCAAGAACTAGTTTAGGGGTATATTTGCACCTTAATGAAAACCTTAGGGCAAGAAATGCTCAAAAAATAGTTCAAGCATATTGGTACTTAGTGAAAAATAAGAAGAGATTTTTTAAAATTAGTCCCACAACTATATGAATTAAAAACTAGTCCCATTCTAATTAATTAATTTTAGTCCCTCAATTTTTTATTTTGGTCAATTTAAGGACAAGATTTGCCGAAAACTTTAATTTTCCGGAATTAGGTTAAGTTTGGGGGTTTCCGACGAGTATTTTTATTTGTTATATAAAAAAACTAGAGTAAAATTAATAAATTTTATTTAATTAATTAAATTTGAGAAAACCATATAAAATATTATAAAAAATTAAAATAGGATAAATAAATTAAAAAGTTTATAGCTATATTTTAATAATTAATAAATCTTAGAAAAAACTAAAAAATATCATAAAATAAAAAAAAATCTGATTTAAAATTGCTTTCCAAACAATAAGTCTAAGAAATGAAAATAAAAAAACTACAGAGTCAATTAAATAGAAATGAAATTAATAAGTAATTTGAAAATAATAATTCTGAAGAATAATTTTTTAATAATTCATTAATATATATTTTAAAATACATCAGGAATATTTTAAAATAATTAAATAAGTCTAAGAGATAAATACTAGTTACATAAATATAAAATTAATAATTAGTTTCTAAAAAATTATTTTAAAAATCTGGAAAATGAAAAAAAAACAAAAAAAAAATAGTATTTTTTTTTTAAATAATGAATAGAATGATATTGAGTTGATTTATATTTTCTTTTTCAAGTTTATTAATACTTAGAGTCAAGTTAAATGATCTTATATTAATTTAAATACATTTTTTTATAAAACATTGAATGTTTTAATACTATTTTATTATAATTATATTATTTAATTTGTTTTATATTTTTCAAACTTATTATTTGGGAAATTTAATTACAGGTTTTATAATTATTTAACTGATTTGATAAGAAAAAATAGATTTATTTTATATTTTTGAGTTTTTATTTCTTTTCTTTCCCAATTATGCGTTTCTGTTGTTTATCTTTTTTATTTTTATTTTAAGATTTATTAAATAATAATTTTGATTTTAAATATAAGTTTTTATATTTAGTTAACAGAATTTATGAGTTTTCAAATTTGTTTTATATTATTTAATTGTTTTTTTAGAATTATTGTTTCTAAATTATTATAAATTTCATTTTTATTTAATTGATTTTATAGTTTTTTAATTTCATTTTCAAGAATTTTGTTTGTTAATTATTTCTAAATCAGATTTATTTTTAATCATTGATAATATTTTTGAGTTTTCTTTTTGGTGGGGGGAGATAATGAGAAAATATGGGCAATACTCTTGTCATACCAAATTTGCGGATCATCAGTCAGGACAAAAATTCAGTACTTTTGAGTAAGAAAATAATATATTTTACTACAAAAATAAATATCAAATAAAATAGTTTGACGAATTTTCACTATTCAGTCTAGCTTAATATATATAGCTTGATAAATTAAACTATTAATTTAATTAATTTATCCCGCTCCGATCACTCTCAACAAGCTTATTTAATAATCAGTTCAACTTTCATTATACCTTTAAAGTCAAGGTTGGCAGCAAAATATAAAGGACGGAGAAAATTTTATGTCATCTGCCAAACAAAATAAAATATGTTATAAATATTATCAACCAAATTCACTATTTGTGAATAGTGTCCATATTTATTATGTTTATTTATTATGTTTATGTTGAATGATTCTTTTATCCCTGATGAGATTATGTAATTATGATTGTATCATCTGAAGTTTTTTTATAAATAAGATTTCAGTTATAATAAAAATTATACGTGAGAATTCATTTTCTATATACTTTCTCTATTTTCTCTCAAATCTATATCACGTTATCAACACAAGTCTCTAACTATGTGGGTAATATGAAGAGAGTATGCTCTATAGTTGCATCTTAAAGGTGATCCTCTGTATCGGAAATTAGATTATTACGGATGAATACTTATACCTATTTCTCCTTCTCTTCAAACATGTTAAGAAACATTACCTTCTTCATCAACCTTGCAAAGTTTCAACTTTCATACTATAAATACTCGAGAGTTGAGAATTTATCTTAATTTTGTGAAATTAACCTTTATCTCGTTCTCCATTTTGCTCGTCCTACACTCATGGGCTTGAACTTAAAAGAATTCACAACTAATTTTCTTGATATGATTAGAAAAGGAAAGAACAAGACAAAAGGTAAAGAAAAAGAAAAACAAAAAACATATCTTTGGGAATAATTATTATGAGTTTTAAATAATTTTTATTAGTCTTGATATTGAATGTATTCTAGGTATTTTTCTCTCTCTGCTATTATAATAGGAGAATAGTTTGAATTCAAGAACAATTAATTTTATTATTTTGTTGAATATTGGTTGGCATTGATTTTATATATTATTAGCATATATATCTTTTCTTGGTTGATTTATTTACAAAGATTTTATGATTGAGATTTTCCTTTTCGGTGTTTTGATCTAATATCTCATGTTTCATATATGTCAAACACTTGTGTTAGGCCAGATTGACGGATTATGATACGTTAGACCATCTGACCCGATATTATAATATATTGGTTTTTGTAATATAATATATTAATTTTTGTACTCGAAAGTGTTGATTTTTCATAAATCTTTGACCCGTGATATGATGTATTATTTTTTATACTATAATGTATTGGTTTTTCACTATAATGAATTGGATTTTGTACTATAATGTATTGATATAAAATTTTGGTCTAACGGATGATCCGTTAGTTCGGTCAAACAAGAGTGTGGCCCTCCATATATGAATATTACTTAGTTGTATAAGATTTAATTTTTGAAAATATAGGCTAATGCTTGAAAATGACTTATATTTATAATTCAAGCTAATTAAGCCATTCAAGTATGATGCATGAGAGGGTGAATGATTTAGAAGAGTTGATTGAAAGTTGTTATTCTATTTACTATGATTCTTAATAATGATATCTTGAAATATAAAAAATACAGAAAAATCAAAAAAAATGTAATTACCAGTCAATTAGTATTTTTTGTAATTCTAAAATATAGAAATCAACCACGCAGTATCTTTAAGAAATAACAACGAAACTTCATTAATTACGTATACAATTGAATAACTCAATCGATGTATATAGTATAACAAAAGATCGATCATAATATACATACTATTAATATTACACGATACATATTAATAAAAATATGTTCGATGATATATATTAAAATCATGTGAATTACATTTTAAATGTGTAAAATGATATTATACGATTTATTTTAATTTTATTACATTTTTAAGAAAAATTAGTTTTCAAAATATCGAGGGTAGAGGATTCCCCTTGGTAATGCCGATGTCATTTTCTTACCCTCAATAATATCATTATTATCTTTTTTTTTCTTACTTTCCGTTATTTGCTGAGGGCGTTAAATGTCCTCGGTATTACCAAGGGCATTTGATTCCCCTAGATACTTCAAAGGGCTTTACATTCCCCACAGTTGTACCGATGAGTTTTCTACTCGGTATATTATTTCCTCGAAAATCTCGACATTACCTTCGTTAATAGTGACGGTAAATATTTACGTCGATTTACTGAAGATTTTACCAAGGGTGTCGTTAGCAAAAGTTTAATCCCTCGATATTACCCTTGGTAAAACTCTCGGTATCACCAAGAGCATATTTACCCTCAGTAATGCCATAGGTAATTCACTATTTTTTTTTTAATAGTGAATCATACTTCATATTTATCATATTTTTAATTTATAAATAGCACACACAATATAAATTGAGATTACTAATAGTCAAAAATATTAAAACAATAATTTTCTATGATATATAATGTTGTATGCAAAACTACAAATAAATATACTATTTTGCGAGTTAACAATCGAAAGTCAATAGAAGCGACAATTCTACAAATATGATAACAAAAATATTATGTAAAACAAAATATATTAAATAATACATACTTAGTGATTTAATTAATTAAATAAACAATAACACTAATATTCAATTTACATATTTATGCATTATGAACTCGTGAATCGCACGAGTATAAAGTACTAGTTTTATAAGACAATAAAACAATTTTCCCGCCATTTTAATATATATATATATATATATATATATATATATATATATATATATATATATAGGAAATGAATACAGTAACCGTGAAGGTACCATACATCCTAGCCCCCCGCATTTACATCCCTTAAATCTTATCATTATCTATAACCACTTTATCTAAGAGTTCTAATTAAATGAGGAATGGTACCTTCATATATAGATGTTGGACCATTAATGAATTTTGCTTCTCAATATGTTTTTTTTACCTTTCTTTTATTTTGCAATTTTATTAATTGAGAGGTTCATTTTTATTACTCGCCTGGGCAAAATATCAAGACCAGCACTAATTGTGGATAAATATTTTCTCCGACAAAATGAAAGTGAAAATGAGATTTCATCAAATCGGAAGAAATCAAGGTTTATGATAGTCCTATACCTGTTCATCCCATTCTTAGACATATAGGACCAGGCAGGAACATGGTAAATAGTCCACATGCAATCATGCCTGTTCTTTGGCCCAAAATCTCCCTATATGACAATCCACTATTAATAAATAGACTTTAGATAATATCGGAGAAGTATTGGGAAATTAAATAAATAATATATATTTTTAACATAAATTGAGTAAATAATATATAGAGAAAGTAAAAAAAAAAAAAAAAAAAAAAAAAAAAGGACGGACGCTGCCAGCATACAGGATAAATTTGAAAAAAATAAGGTTTCAATATGGGACGCTGATGCAACAACGAGTTCATTTTATAAAACTCAAAATAAACACTCTTTGACCAATTTTTATTTAAAATTTTTAATGAATTTTATTTGAGATTTTAATTATTATTTTTATTTTTCATTTGATTTGCATGAATTTTATTTAATTTTTTTAACCGGGTACTAAATGGTCGACATAAAGTTATTTATATAAATAACAACTAATTATAACAATAATTTATTTTGATCTAATATTTGCAATTTATCTATAAACTTATCTATTAAAATAAATTATAAATGATTCATAAATATTTTTAAACAATATATTTCTAAAGCATTTAGTAATTTATATTTTAACAGATTAGATTATATAGTAGATAAATTGTTAGATTCTAAGTTCTAGATTGATATTATATCCTTTTCATCATTCCAAGTCGGTCATAAACTTTAGTTTAGGCGGTTAGTTAACAAAACAAAATGATTGTCAAATTCTAGATTCATTAATAACTAATTAAAGAAAATAAACTAATTTTACTAGTTTGAATTAATATTAGAGAAATGCAATTCATCAACTAGCTAATGATAATTTATGTGCTAAAAGAAACCCTTATAAATAGATACCTATAAAATGATATTTCTTTAAAAGTATTATATAAGAGTGTTACCTAAAAATGTGACATAAAAGCTAAAAGTATTATTTATATAAATTGTTAATTAAATAGTATTACTTATATAAAATTATTACCTAAGAAGTATTTCTTATAAATGTATTATCAAAAAAGTATTACTTATTTAAAAATATTACATATAATGATATATATTAAAAAATAATTATAAAAGTATTATGTATATATTATAAATTGAAAGTGTTATAAAATACATAAGGTAAATACTGTTGTAGTGATCATATATGCCAACTTAAGAAATTTGGTTTTATATTCTAGGGTGACGGTATTAATTAACATGCTCAAATTGTCCAAGTGCACTCATTTGCTACAAAAACTTGTGTAAAATCATTTTAAGGTGAGATGATTATACTTTTTGATAAGAAAAGTAACACTACTTTTTCCAAATTTAAATAAAATTATTATAAGTAGTTAAAAATATTAAATGTTAATTGAAGTAATAAAAGTATTAATTTAGAGTTTTCTATTGGAAGACTAGAAGATATGTGCTTAGTGTTTTAAGAGCATCATCAATTTCTGAGTCTATTTATAAGAATGTCTAATTTATATGGTCCTGAGAGTTTTAGCAAATTTTGTATTATCCATTAATAAAAGTTAAATGCATTTAATCTCATGGTGACAGTCTATCAATTTGCAAATTCATATGGTCCTGCGAGTTTTAGCAAATGCATGCATGTATCGAAACAGTCAAAAGACGTAAACAAGTTGTATTCAACTCATTCTATTTTGATCATTTCGATGTGGATGTGGACATTATTATATATTTAATAAATATTAAAAACCAAATTATAAGTCAAATTATTTATTTTCAATCTTCTTAAATAGTAATTTCTTTTACTTATCCTCATCTTTAACACAAACAAATAAAAACATTAGGTCTTCTTGTATAAAAAATAAAATAAAAAAGAAATAGGTCTTAGGTCTCTCATTTTTAACACAAAAACATCGTCTCACGATTACAGCTGAAAAGGAAATTTGCTCAAGAATTATTGTATCGTCTATAGTCAAACTTGATAGGTAATATTATTAAAAAAACTACCATCGTCTCGTAGGGTCCACACAACGGGGGCCCACACAAATTCGAGAGTAAAACACATTGCGTTGGACAGATTAATTAGTGTATTGTTTTGTATATTGGTGTTTGCTCTACTTTTTGTACTTGCGAAAATTGTTATTTAAATGGGAACACCACAAATTTGCTATGGTCACATTCTGTTAAGTGATGACTCGCCTGACGTGCGTCCTAATTACGACAGGTTGCGTGTAATGTTATGAGATAAATTATTGGTCTATTTGTAGTAGGATTCTGAATTCTAAATTTTTATATTTAAAATTTTGAGTATTTAATTGTTTTTATAAGAATTATTTGGTGTCGAATTTTGAATTTCTTAGTTTTCGTATAGACGTTAAATCATATTATGTACTATTTTTTGTAAATATTAAATTATATTTGGAAATGTATTTTTGTATTGTATTTGATGTCAAATTATGTTTGGAAATTAGTTGGTATTATATTTATATTTTATTTCGTAATATATAATATTTAAATGTTATGGTGATGAGATAAAAAAGATGAGAGTGGGGTTAGGTGTAAAAAGTTATTGATTAAGTATTGAAATTTTGAATTTTAAAACAAACGAGAATTGAGATTAGAAAACTCAATCCCGGTATTGGTAGTCCTATAACAAACATATTCTATAGGATTCATTTTAGTAAATGGTCTTTGCTACTTTTCAATGTGAATTCGTAAGAAGTTCTTGTTTGAAATTTAGATTAAATATTTGTAATAGATCGGTTGATTAGGGCAAATTATACCCGGGTGTACAATGTATGGTGCACCCGATTATTAATTTAATATTTTGTACGATAAATATGAATGTTGTGTGTCATAAATATGATTGTACTATATTGATATTATGTTGGAGAACTGGAATTGTGTTTATTTATGATGAGTATTGTTCGTCTATTATTTTACCACCGCAAGTGTACGGGTTTCAATTGTAGTAATGACGAGCAATGTCATATTTCATAAAAACTAATTAAATATTTTATCGAACACCACAATTAAAGTAGCACAAACTTTATTTAGACTCTAATAAGATGAAAGAATTAATTACCTATAAATAAACCAAGTAAAACGAAGAACAAAGGGAGGAGAATGATTCCAAACAACTATTTCAATTGATAACTCTTAGTTTATGATAAATAACGTTAGTTGATGTATACCCTATAAAATAATCACAAAAGTCATTTATCATTCTCTCTCTCGAGCTCTTTAGAATTGTGCAATACATATAATTCATGTGAAAATAGTTTGAAAGTTTATAAAGTCTTTCACAAACAATTACACGGCCTCTCGATACGTATGTGACTTTCTATGTCGAATACTTATTTGGAGGATCGTGCTATTCTTTCCCCAAAACTTGATGTCGTTTATTTGATTAATAAACATATGATGTCGTAAAATGATGGAGAATGTAAAGTATATCTTAACTCTGATAATGCATGCAAATCCGATTCAAACATTGACATATTGTCGGACGTCCACTCACCAGAGTTTCTAAACACCATTAAATGTTATGGATTGCCAAACGATCACACTGTATAGGTTAATATCTCTCAAAGAAGCAATGCATGTGAATTGGTGTTCATCTCTAGAATGACTGTCACACCATCTAATGTGGGGTTGTCTTTCAAGTTTCAATTGTGTCATACGCTATGATGATCAACAAAACTCAAGGACAACCTCTCTCTTACGTTGGACTTTTCCTAAAAAAACCAGTTTCCAATCATGGTCAGTTGTACGTTGTTATATCAAGGGTGACCAATTTTAAGAATTTAAAAATATTGATCGACGATGATGAGAATAAACATAGTAACAAAATTACAAATGTCGTGTATAAGAAAAAAATTACATAATTTGTAAAGTACATTTCATCTATTAATAATCCTTTTATGAACCAAGTTATATCATTTTCAATACTATTCGATTTTAGAATAATATTTAAATAATTTTTATATAGGGAGCAATTAAGGTAAAAAATATCTTTGGTGTGAGAACCAAGGATGGTTCTCATATATATATATATATATATATATATATATATATATATATATATAATTACTTATTTAAATATTTTATTACAATCAAGCCAATTATTTTTATTTTAGATAAAATACAATAAAGAATTATCGTGCAACGCACGGGCGCAATACTAGTTAATTTTAAAAATGAATTTGCAGTAATCTAAAATATATGATGAGAGATGATATGAAGAAAAAATTTGTAGAGAAATATGAAAGCATGATTGGTATGATTTGTAGGGAGATAATATATGATATATTTCCATAAATAAAGAGATTAAATTTATATATAAAGTAGGTGTATGATTGAGAAAGTAAATATTAACATAAATAAATAGGAATATAAGATTGGGATCGATTATATTCCTATTTATAAGACAAGTGAAATTCTAAATCCTAGTAATAAATTCCCCACTTGAAACATAAGTCACTTTTAAGAAGGATAAATTTTTTAATTCTATTTTTCCTCAAGCGCAAATCAGAGGTCGGGAAGAAAAAGGGGGAACGCGTTGATCGCCCTCGGTACCAGTTCAATTCAACTTGTGTTGCCGTGATTTCTGCAAAGGCAAGTCAATTTGGAAGGTTAGTATAAGAATTATTTTGGTCGAAATTGTTGATTAGCTATCTCGTTGCTGAGGATTGTCTTTCGTAATTATCAGGATTGAAATCACATACTGTAGTATTTATTTTGTTTATTCAATTGCAATCAATTGACTATGAGTAGGCAGTACGGCAGATGGAATATATACTGGGGTACAAACGTAGATGTAAGGGAACCTTCAGAGGAGGATCCAAAGTTGCGCAACGAATCCTCATCAACAATGGATGTAATACTGGAATTCAATTTTCAGACCGTAACAAAATGGTATAACAGTAGAGGTAATGTTACGAGGGAAGCTAACACACCAGCCGAATCAAGATTTATTTGTGTCGATTATACGGCGCCTGACGATGAGTTAAAGCGGCTTCTAGTTGAGGAACTAGAGACTTACGGCCTGAGTAGTAAGTACACAAAAGAGCGACTTGTTGCTGCTGGTATTATCCACGGGCGAGCTATAGGTAGACTGCGCGAGGGGAAATTAGTATTGGTTTTTAGTATAATCCAGAATCTATTTTACATTGAAGATGATCGAATCCGTGTTGATGGAGGAACCATGATGGTTCCTGCAAGCAACGAGGCGATCGTGTCGTTGCCAAAGAAGAAGGAGGATGGAGATGAGATTGAGAGTTGCTCAGTATGCCTTGAGGAACTCCCAGTTGGGGCTGTGGTCTCAACTCTGCCATGCTCACATGTTTTTCACAGCGACTGTATTTTAATATGGCTAAATATAAGTCACTACTGTCCTATCTGTCGCTTTGAGATGCCTATTGATGAATAGAGGCCGTTTTTATTTATCTGAACAGTCTAAAAATGTGTCGTGCTTTTATGTATGAACACAAGCGTATTTCCGCTCCTACATTTTATCAAATTAATTAATCCTTGATTTGAAGAGTATAAGTTGTTCTTATCAACATTATTACAGTGGATTTTCTCTGTTGTGTTTTTTAACTGCTCCATCTATCATTGGCTTCTCATCAGGTAACAAACTATTTCATCTTTTATGGGCATCTATCTATCTCTGCTTGGGTGTTTGACATATGGTTTGAAGACGGCTCAGATAATCTAATCACATGTTTCTATTCGATGAATGTATTGTGGGGTTTCTAGAGTTTGCATACAATTATTGGTGGCTAGTTTTATTTTCTGAAATATTTTTGAGTGATTGTTTAAATTTTATTTTTCTGCCACCCCTCCCCTGTTTTTATACTGCCAGATTACTAGCATAACTGAAAAGAAAATATCGGCCATCACATTTGATAACGATGATTTATTTCAATTTTTACTTCTCCAGGGAGTTTTCACCATCAATTTGGATGTTTTCTTGGGGTGGGTGAGTTGAAGATACAATATGGTGGATTGAGCCTGGACTTCACCTTATCATACTATAATCTTGCAAAGTTATTAACAAAGTAGAGAACACGATTGCGGTTTTGAAGTTTCTCCTAGCATTGTAAGAAGGCTTACGTCAAATATAAGTTCTTCAAACATATTAAGGCTCCGAAACAAAAGCACAGCCCAGTCCTGGGCAGGAAGTTTCTCCTCACATTGTAGGCACTTAGGGGATCGAAAGATAGTTAGAAACTACTACTACTACTACTACTGCTGCTTATACTACTACTCCTGCTCCTGCTGGCCTTTAAAACCCAAAGGACCAAGTGTTATTCGTGCCAGTCATACTCATAATCGCATTAGGTCTCCAAGGTGAGAAGGTGAGCAACCTCTGGTCAATGGGCAATGGAAGTCGCCCCACCGCCACTTCCACCTCCACCCACTACCCCACCATCCATCGCTCCCATCACCGTCGAACTCCAGCCACTCCCACCACCACCACTGTTCCGCCAGAGATCCGCCACCACCCAACCAGAGACCACCGATAGAAACTGCTCTTCGGCCACCATTGTTTGCCTCTTTTTTTTTGAACTCCATAAGTGTTTAGGTTATCAAATATAATAGTGTTGAACAAGGTTTCATTTCAAAGAGACTATCTTAGACTACTTAGATTCTACGAGTAGGATTTTATCTTGAAATTAAACTAAAGACGATTGAAATAATTAAACTAAAATAGCATGAGATAATTAAAAAAATAAAATGTAGGAGTAAACAAGGAATGTTAATGATTCCAAGACAATGGTTTCTATTGATAGCTCATTATTTTATGACAAATAACTCTATTAATGTTCATCATATAAATCATCACATAATTATCTAACACCTTTGATAAATAGATGTAGGATTGTATACTACCCATGTATTGCATTTTCGTTATAATATCATGTAATTTGGCTGAAAGTAGTTCCTAGGAATAAATAGTTTTCGTCAGGTACTTGGACTTAGGCCAGCTGATTATTTGTCATTTTTTCTGCTACTTGCATCTTTCAATGTGCTTGTCTGCTGTTAGTTATGTTGTTAATCATTCTGCTATACATTCAGGTATGATTTTTCACAAAAGATCTTATTAGTTTATGTGAAGAATACAACTTGTTGATTTTGTCACACATATCTACTTTAAGATATATAAAGCTATTTGAAATATCATAATTCTGAAATGTAAGGTTACAAATTGTCTTCTGTGCTTTCTCCCAGATGTAAGGAAAATATCATATAACTCCCCTTGAGGGTGCACTTTTGCAAGAGAAATAAATATTGGGGAGTTATTTGTATTTAGTCTAAATCTCAGGGGTAATTCTTATAATTATCTATTTTGTATTTATTATTGCATTATCTGTTGTATGATTCATCACTTGCTAATGTGTCTTTCTTTCTGATGAGGAAGCTGCTTTAGCCAAGAAAACTCTCGTAGCTACTAAGAAGGCTGAGTTGAGCGATGACAAGGGTAATTTCGGTTATTCATTGAACTTATTTTTTACCTGTTAATTTCGGTAGATTAATGTAAAACATACACAAGTAAAAGACTTCCATGCAATACTATATATAAGACGACATAAATCTTCTAGATTAAGGTTGAACTTAGTTGGGAAATTCTATTGTTCACATAGCAATCTTGGGGTGTTAATTAGGAAGATATTCCGGTTAATCAACTAGGGATTAAAGTTAGATCACTCAAAACTCGAAGTATTGTTTTAAACCAGAGAATTTCAAATTGAAATCATAAATTAGTATTTTGAGTTTGGTATTTCTCAAGGGTTTGGGTTGATTTATTTTGAAAACAATCACAAGTCGATTATGAGGGGATTCTACATCCAAACACATTTTTCCAAATTTATCTTCGTACTGTTTGTCTTAGTTTTTCACTTGTTTTTATTTTGGTTGTATAATATTCAGTTCTTTATTTCTATAGATTAAATTATAGAAAGAGAGTTATTACTAGTACTCATAGTCATCGGGAACGACACTCGATACTCATGTTGCTTTGCTATAAATGATATGCCACCATCTTGTCGGGTCTAACTGATGGATCATCCGTTAGGCTAGAACTTCATAACTAACATATCATAGTGAAAAAACCAATATATTATAGTACTGTCAATATATCATAATACAAAATTCAATGCATCATAATAACGGGTTGGAGATTTATGAAAAATTAATATATTCGATACAAAAACTAATAAATTATAGTACAAAATTCAATATATTAAAGTATTGGGTTAGATAGTCTGTTGACTCATGATCTATCAATATGACCTAAAATAAGTGTTTGCCATAAATAATAGATGCACTTGTTATAAATTATCGTTTTAGTCATCAAATTACGTGATACTCTATGTTTGCAAATTTGAGTATATGGTTCAAGTCCCCTAATTCAAACATGAAATTTAGACCAGATATATTTTCATTTTCACAAAATTAATAGCTTCTCAAATCTTATATTCCAAAATTAAGAATTGAAAATTGCTCATTGAAATACGCACAACAATACAGACCAACACATTACATAATCGCATTCAAAATATTATAGGGAAATTTTTTTAAATAGACTATAAGGTGTGGAAAACTAGTCCCCTTTCAACTATAATAATCAATTTCAACACCTGATTTTTAATTTCCGCCAAAAATTTCAGTTTCATCCGCAAATTTTAATAATGAATTATTAAATCTAAAAAAATATTATAAACTAATAAAAATAATCAGAAGATTATTAGATTTGTTACATAAACATACAAATTAATAATTAGTTTCTAAATTCTTATTTCAGAAATACTAGAAATGAAGAAAAAATAAAAAAATCATATATATTATAATTGTTTCTAAATGAATTAATAAGATGGTACTGAGTTGGTTTTTTTCCTTGGAATGATTCGGGACAACCTCATATATTGGTTTAGTTAATATTTTCATTTTAATTTTCAAATTTATTAAACTTATTTAGTATTTAATTATAAGCTTTTATATATATTTAGCTCATTTATAAATGATCAGATGTTTTTTATAATTATTTTATAATATTCTTATTTATTGTTTGTTTTTTATCATTTGGATTTATTATTGAGAATTTATTTTTTACCTCCTGAACTATGGCCATTTTGACACTTTGTCTCCTAAACTTTTTTTTTTCGTGCAAATTACCTCCTAAACTATACGAATTTTACACTTAACCTCCTGAACTCCCATTTTTTGAAAATTTTATTTTGCCCCCCAAAGTATGCGTTTTTTTCCACTTTGCCCCCCAATGTATTTTTTGTTCTTTTTCACCCCTCAATGTACACGAAAGTTCGACGTTGCCCCCCGAACTCATTTTCCGGCAGAATATTTCGTATAGATACTCCCACGTGAGCCGTACGCCTGTTTTCAATGGCAAAATCGTCTTTATCCAACTGATATAATGGTCAAAATTGTCATTACGTAATAAAAATTAGACCGTTGACTGAGCAGTTAAAATCGCCTTCAACCTTCACGCCTCCTCCACTGCTATTCGAGAATTTCAAAAAAAATGTGGAACCAAAATGCTGAAGTTTCCATGGAAGGTAACTGTAGGTGCAGAATAAATGTGGTGCAAAAGACGTCGTGGACCGATCTCAACCCAGGTAGGAGGTATGCAACGTGTCAAAACTCAAGGTAAGATTTATTTTCAAAACCCTAGTTTCAATTTTGTGTTAATTTCGCCGACAATATATAAATTGAAATTTGGGTCGGATTTTGCGTCGTACCCTTACTACTCCTCATTCATGGCTCCTCATCGAATTGCGTTTGGAACAAATTTTTGACACTCCATGTGTAATTGGGCAAGCTATGAACAAGTTAAACCACTACTAAAATTGAAGTTAGTTTTTCACATAATATATTTTAAAATAACTATAATATTTTTTCTAAAGCATCTACTCTGCAGGTTCTTGTCACTGAAAAAAATCATAATCCACTTAACATGAACAAGTGTTGCATAATTAAGTGTCAAAGTGTCAAAGTTATGTTTTTTTTTTTTCAATTATAAGATTATGATTACGTCAAATAATTTGTATATTTTTTTTTGTGAAAATGGAAAAGAAAAAGAAGGTTTTGAACCTACTAGATTTCAGGAAATTGGCGGGTGTACATATTTCTTGTGGATCGATTCAATGTGCACTAGATCTCGACAAATTATTTCGGGTTTGTTGAGGAGGTGTAACCGTTTTAAAGAGGAATGTAATAAGTTTGAAGAGGAATTAAAGAGGAAGAGATCAAGGGAGAAGTTGTTGGTGGTGGCAATGATGGTCTCATGGATTGTGTTTTATGTATTCAAGCGAGTGAGTGAGTGAGTGATTAGATGTAAGATGAATGTGAATTTGGTGAAATTCGAATTTTCTAATGCAATGTGAATTGTAGGTGTGGATTATGTTTCCACAATTTGAAATGAATGAATGTTTGTTTAGTTATGATTTACAATTTGTTTAATGTGTATTGTGTATTAGTTAAGTTGTATTGTGTATTAGTTGAGATATTTAATGTTCCAATGTAATGTGAATTGTAGGTATGGATTGTGTCTATGTATCCAAAGTTTGAAGTGAATGAATGAATGTTTATGTTTAGTTATGATTTGCAATTTGTTTAATGTGTATTGTGTATTAGTTAAGATGTATTGTGTAATAGTTAAGATGTTTAATGTTCCAATGCAATGTGAATTGTAGGTATGGATTGTGTCTGTGTCTATCCATAGTTTGAAATGAAACGAATGTTTATGATTTGCAATTTGCGTACATTCACTTGAAACATAAAAACAAATATCTAATACATCTAACATGGGCAGGTTAAACAAGCATCTAAATGACCATTACAAGTTCAAACCCAGCATCCAAAATACCATTACAAGTTTAAATCCAGCATCCAAAACATCTAATCCATCCAACATGGATCAAAAATCCCAACAACCAATATTAAAGGTTGAAAAGGGCTAACACAAAACATTAGTATCCATTTGCAAAATTTCACATAACTTGCAGGTTCAATCACAACTTTACAGTTTCAAAACAAACAAAAAAAACATTACATGTTCAGATGAAACATCCAAAAAGAGACAGCACAAACCATTTCAAGTTCATCACCACTTCACACCTAGCAGCCAATTGTTGTCAACACCTTTTTTCTTCCTCCTTGATTTTGAAGATTCAGGATTTTTCTTGACTACGAACCTTGCCATGTCACTCATGATACTTCCTGATGGCTTCCAAGGTGGCTTTACTAATGCATTTGAACTTGCTTTTTCTAAAGGATCAGCAATAGTACTTAAAACAGGCTTCACAACTCCTTGCTCCAGATTACTTATTTGAGATTGAGTCTCACAAGACCTTGGGGGCTTGTTTACTTAGAAAATGTAATTTATAATTTTAATTTTAAAAAAAAAGTAAATCTTTTAATTTTAAGCTAATCAGATTCATAAATAAATAGATACCTTTAACTTTTGCTTCAAACCTAGAGTCTTTTTTTGCAATTGAGATTGTTGGGTAAATACAAATAGGTTTTTTTTTCACCTGTTCTACTAGGCCAGGTTGTGCATGTGTTATATGAGATGGAGATGTCCTTGGAATAGATGATTGGACCCCTGCCTCTTGCAACCTGAAACTTCTTCTCACACCCTTCCAAAAAAGATTATGTAGAGTAGAGTAAGACACAACATCATATTGTAAAGTGAAAAAAAATAGTCTAACCATACCATAGTTGGAAAACTCTGAGAGCCAACAGTAGTAGTATTGTCTGCATTAGATTAAAGGTTATAAAGTTAGTATTAATAGAAAATAGGTTGAAATGAAATATAAAATTAAATGAAAGATATGATTACCTTTGTAGCAGTAAGTTTTTCATCTTGTATAGGTGCAGGAACATCCAAACCTCTGTCATCTTCTTGTCCCCTTTTCAGTAGAGGACAACCCCTTACATTATGGTTGTGCTGCCTGCAACTTGAGCATGTCATTGTGGATCCTTTCTTACTCAACTTCACTGGAGTTTTTCCCTTTTTCTTCAATTCAGACCCCTTCTCAGCCTCATCTTCTCCCTTCTTGCTACTGTATTTTTTGGGTCTACTAGGCATCTTCTGACATATGGGAGGAATCAATGGTGCAGTATCCACAGTAGGCCACATATCAGGTCCATCAAGAGCACATAAGAGGTGACTGTACGTGCTCATAAACTTTTTCTTTGACTAGCATTCATCTACGTAGTCCTCTGGTTGGTATCCTAAATGGTACATCCCACAGATTGCATGTGCACATGGTATACCAGAAAGCTCCCATTTTCTGCAACTACAAGTTTTTTCACCCAAATGTAAACCTCCCCCCAAAGCTTGATTCAATTTCAAACTGATCCAAAGCATTCCAGTGACGAATGTACTCCATTGCCTTTCCCTTTAACTCCTCCAACAACTTACTAATCTTTGGACATAAAGCCCCATACTGCTTTGCCATATGATCTCTTTTCATGTGGATCCTTTTCATCAAAGTAACTCTAATAGTCTCCAACATACTGATAATTGGTCTATTCCTGGCTCTCAATATCAAAGAGTTGAAGCTCTCTGACATATTTTCTAACAACACATCACACTTTGAATGACCACTAAAATGAGACCTAGACCATTGTGCAGGTGGTCTTTTAGCCAACCAGTCATATTCTCTCATATCCATCTTCTTGATTTCAAACATTGCAATCTCAAAACCCCTAACTCTACAAGCCCTAGCAGCTTTCCAAAGCAAACATTTCAGTCCCAAACCTTTGTATTCTGTCTTAAAGTTCTTGTAAAGATGCATCACACAGAATCTCTGTTCACACCCTGGTAGCAGTCTCTCCATGGCATCAACAAGACCCTTTTGCTTGTCTGAAATTACAGTCCAGTGATAATTATTGGTAATATTCAAATCCTGAATAACCAACTCTAGAAATCATGACCAAGTCTTCTTTGTCTCCTTTTCTACAACAGCATATGCAAAAGGGTAGAACCCATTGTTCCCATCTATCCCAACTGCAGTTAAAATTACCCCCCCACTAAGAGTCTTTATATGACACCCATCAAGAAAGATAACAGGTCTACCCCCCTCAAATAATCCAGTTTTCAAGGCACCTCAAACATTCTTTTGAACCTTGACTCACCTCCTACCTGCTTACACTTAATCTTAACAGTGGTTCCTGGATTTGTTTTCTTAATTTCTTCAGCATATGACCACAACAATGCGTACTGTTCAGCATCTGTCCCACACACCCCTTTTGCCACAAGGTTTTTTTGCTCTATACAACTGACCCCTAGTAAAGCATAGTTTTATCTAACTCTGGAGGACTAACATCATAAATTCAATGGGCCACTTTGGGTCAGACAAGATTTTATTCTTATAAGCCTCAGCCTACCATTTAGAATTTGCATGAGAGACAACTTGTTTCCTAGGACATTTATGCTTCCCATTAAAGGTCTTAATATTTAAAGAGTGCTCATTCTTTCCTTTAGAAGCATAAATTTCCAAGGACATGAGTTGTGTTTGCATTTTACTTGGACTTTCCACTTATCATTTTTTTTGAACAGAATGTCTCTACAACTCTTAATGGCATGTTGTCTAACTGCTTTCCTAAACATATCAGTATCCACAAAATGTATTCTTAATTCAAACTGTGGATTATCAGGGTTTATCTTTTCATTAAATATTGTGTGACCATTAATTATAAGACCTGCAAACCTCCTGAGAACAAGTGACCTTTGTTCTGTAATATCAGAGCTATGGACATAGTTTCCAAGCCATTCAACCTCAAAATCAATGTTGTCATTAAACACAACATCATCATCAGACAAGTCACAATCACTATCAAGAAAAACCTCAGAATTCTAATAATCAGACCCTACAGAATGACTATCATCACTATCAATCACATTATCAGCATTCAGATTATCAACATTCACACTATCACCAACCACATTATCAACATTCACATTATCAGCATTGTCTCCCATAAAACTAAGTGGCTCATCCACATAAGGAAACTCCTTACTATGTTCATGTGATTCATCTTCATTTTGACCCTCTACATTAAGTTCATGTTCAACAAACACTTCTATTGTCCTATTATCATCAATCATGTTAACCATATTCATGACATCACCATCAGTTTTTAACATCAATAAACTATTACAGTCACTAACACCACCCATACTGCATTGAAAACTCTTTACATTAGTCAATCCAAGATCACTACCCATACTACTAATTTCAAGCATAGACATTTCATCAACATCACAATAGTCTATATGAGTAATTTGACCATCAAGATAGCATGTCTTTCCTAGATTAACAAACAAACCAGAATGGTGCATCCTAATTGTGAAATAATCAGAATTTGAACCTGTAGGGGTGGGAAAACAACAAAAAGTGACCACTTTAAGAAAAAATAATTGTAAACAAATAAAAAGGATGCATCCTTGTCCTACAGTAAACCATACATGTTGGCATAACCCTCAAACAAAACAAAATAAAAAAAGAATAATTAAAATTTAATAAAAATATGTTCCCAACATGGAAATAAAGAAAGATTCCCTTATACCCCACATGAAAATTAACCCAAAAAGTCGAGCCCTCGTGCATTTAAAAAAAAAAAAATGCAATTCGTGGTCCCAACATACCGAATAATAAAACCTAAATCCACATTTGGTCCCCACATACAATAATTGAGACAGAAATCATGGATGGGGACCCTAAGTGAGATAATACTTACAATAATCGGGATCTCCATCAACAAGGGAACATATTTTCCACACCATTGCTACCGATTAGGATTTAAGCTTCTAACTCTTTGCTCGAGAACGAATGAAATTAAGGGTTTAATTTTTGAGATTACGGATTCGATTTAGTTTTTAAGGTTGAGGATTATGTTCATTTGTCATGGGTATACTCATTCAGCGGGAATTCTAAACGCCTTACACGGGAAAGACGATTTTGTCCTTGAAAACAGGCATGCTGCTCACGTGGGAGTATCTATACGGAATATTCTGCCGAAAAATGAGTTCGGGGGGCAACATCGAACTTTCGTGTACATTGGGGGTGAAATGGAACAAAAAATACATTGGGCGGCAAAGTGAAAAAAAAAACGCATACTTTGGGGGGCAAAAAAAATCCCACCCCCCCATTATTTGTGGAACTTTTGGTCGGAGCTCACTCGTGTGACATGCACGCTTATATATAAGGGGTAAAATCGACTTTTTATCTCTTACTTATGACTTCTGCTCAAAACAATGGCACGTGAGCACTGTTAAGATAATGTTCACATTAATATATGTATACACGTAAGATTTGGAACCTACGTAGTGCTCACGTGCCATTATTTTGAGATAAGGAAGAGATGGGAAGTCAATTTTACCCCTTATATGTTAGCGTGCATGTCACACGAGTGAGATCCGGCTAGAATTCCACCAAAAACGGGAGTTCAAGAGGTTAAGTGCAAGATTTGTACAGTTTATGAGGTAATTTGGACGAAAAAAAAGTTTAGGAGGCAAAGTGTCAAAATGGTCATAGTTCAGGAGATAAAAAATAAATCTCTTTATTATTTGGAAATCAATTACAAGTTCTACATTTATTTAACTAATTTTATAAGATTTTTGAGTTTTTATTTCTTTTCCTTCTCAAATTTGTACTATCTTTTTTTTTTTCTCTTCAGATTCATTAAATATTAATTGAACTTATCTATAAGTTTTTATATTTACTTAGCAGATTTTATGAGTTTTCAGCTTTGTTTAACATTATTTTATAATATTTTTTATTTTATTTTCATTTTTCAAATTTATTATTTGGATATTAATTTTAAGTTTCATATTTATCAATTGATTCTATAATTTTATTATTATTATTATTATTATTATTATTATTATTATTATTATCATTATTATTTCCATATTTATAATATTTCCGGGTGTTTTCTTTTTGGCAGATTATTTTAGATTTACTAAATATAAGTTTAGAATTTATTTATAGTTTTCACATTTATATTAAATAATGTATAATTCTCTAGATTTATTTGATATATAATTTTCTTATTCTTAGTCTAAAATAAATTCAATAAAATGTATTTTTTGTAATAATTGTCCACAACTTAGCTCAAGTAAGAAATTTTGCGATTAAAATTGGTTAATTACATCTGGGTGAGATTAGTTTTAGTGTATGTTTGATAAGTACATTAATCTATCTTATAACTTATTTAGAGAGTTTATAAGTTCTATTTATTTAAATAAATCTTGTTTGGTTGGATGAGCTTATCTGAATAGTACGAGCTTATCTTAGATGCTACTATTACAAGCATTTCAAATAAGCTCATAGAGTTTTTTGATTTTATATTTCTTTGAACAATTTTCCTTTTTTGGAAAATTACATTATTATTTTATTAGTTTTTTTTTTATAAATTTCACAGCTTTATTTATTATTATTTAAATATCTAAACTTATTTCAGTATTCTTCTTCTTCTTCTTCTTCTTCTTCTTATTATTATTATTATTATTATTTTAGTTTGACTATATAAATTGGTTTGCAATAGAAAGAAAAAATTATCTCCCCAACTCATTAAAAAAAGTATTGTACAATTATTAAAATCTATCGTATATATATTTCAATGATATTTGAATATATAAAAAAAATTAAGTTTACAGTATTAAAATTAATTTTTGAGATAGCTTATCAATTAAATTTGTTGAACGCTTTTATTTATCAAATTAGTTTTTCATTTATCAGTTATCAGCTCTCAAATATATTATCAACCATCAGCTAACTTTTCAACCCGAACATCCTTATGTGTGCTTAATTTAAAAGATTTCCCTATATTCTAAAATAAGATGTTGGGCCTTGGTTGAAGTGGATCTAAAATCAATTATGTTTGAATTGCCTCTTGAACTCTTGTGATGGGCCAGGTTGAGTTGGTCTGATATTACATTTTAGTTGAGATATACGGTTTGATTGGTTGAGATGATTGAAATAGCGGATAGCTAATGACTAATAGCTGGTAGCTAGTTTATAATTAATAACTGTTAGTCGGTATCTGATTTTAAATTAGTACTTGATAAATTAATTAATTAAAGTAGTTGATTGAAGGTTAATTTACCAATATAGATATGACTGATAAACATAAAATATTATACATAAAAAATGAGAAAAATAAAAAAAATAAAATTATAATACTTAATAAAGACTTCCCAAAATATTTTTCCCAAAAAATAAGACAAATACATGAAAAGTAGTAAAAAAAAAATAATTATAATAATAAATAAAATTTTACTTATGACTGATAAAAGTATTTTCGTAAAATATAAAGTAATATATTAGTTTACAAATAAAATATTTTTTTACAATATAAAAGGATAATAAAGTTTTTCCCAAAAAGGTACGAGCTTATTAGAAAAAGTTACGATTTGTAACATTTTTTGAATAGGGGCTTATTAGGCAGGATAAACTATTAGAATCTTATTCTTGGTTTTACCAAAAAAACTTATTGAGATGAAATAAGTTATAAGCATTTTCAAAAAATTCAACCAAGTAGGGCCAACTCAACCAAGTAGGGCCATAGTGGGGTTGGATAGTGGAATGACAAATTATTATGTCAAATTATTACGTATATCTAGGTGTATATTGTATCATATATTCAAGTGAAACAATACATTTTAAATGTGATAAATATTCATTTTTTTTTATATTTGTTCTGATATATTTTTATTTTTATTATGATAAATGTGCATTTATGAAAACATAACAACATAAAATATTTGCTCCAATAGAAACTCATCTTAATTGTGATAAAAATTCATCTCCGGTATGCTAAATATCAATATTAAATGCGCGCGCGTACACACACACACATATATATATATATATAAATTTGATAAACTTATTTATATTTTTTCATAATATAGATGAATATGTAATGCTAAGTACAATCAATAGTAAAAATATATATTTTTGTTGTATTAAATTTTTAATGTACAATGAAATGTGTTGCAAAGTGCAATCTCCCATAGCTTTAGCTTGAATTATTGGAACACCGGAAAAGCCCAACTGCCAGGATGGCTAACCAGATCATAAATTAGTTTTGTCGAATAATATTTCCATTTATACCATTAATTCTATATTTAAGAAATATAAATTTATGCTGACATTTATTGATATGATTTGTTTTAATATGGGGTGGAGTTTGGTTGACTGTGAGCAATGGAAATTATATTAATTCAATCAAAGAAAAAATATGTAAGAAAATCGAAATAACAAAACTGAATATTTAGAGTTATTTTCAAATCATTTTTGCTATGGAGATCTGGACCATTGGGGAGCACTCGCATACCATTTTCAGATTAAAAAAAAAAAGAAAATTAAATTTTAGTTTTTTCAACTAATTTTTACTTTTTTATTCAACAATCAATTTAATCTATTTTTTAAATAAATTACTCAATTACCAATCTTCATTACACATATTTTCAAAATTTTAATATCACACTCACATGACTCTAATTATCAATTATTATTTTTATATTAAATCAACTATAATTTTTATATTTTTATCTCATATCTATTCATCCTCTTATAAAATATTACTTTCCTTAAAAAAAACATATAATAATGATCATTCACAACTTCCTCTCATTTTCAAATTTTCAAAACAAATACATATCCAATTACTCCATTAATAGCTGATATTACACATGCTCCACCACTCAGACATTTTTATTTAGAGATATGTTTATTTATTAAAATAAGACCTAGATATATCTTTTTAACTACAGTCAACATATAATAATGAAAATTAGACAAACATAAAATTTTTTACATTATTAGAGAAATTTGTAGTAAATTTTATTTCCTATTTTCTAAAACCTTTTAGCGTAGTAGATATGAAGATATTATCAAAATAATATCAAAATTATCCACATTTGTTTCGTTAATTGTCTTTTACAATCTCGTCAAAATTACAATAAATCACATAACAAATGCACGTTAAAACACGGAATCAAATTTATTTTTCTTCACATAAATTACACGGTCATCATGAAATTAACAAAAATATATATAAAATCGGAAATCTTAATTATTTAAAAATTCCAGTAATTATTCTCAATCACATATCAATTAAAATTAAAATATTTTGTTCAAATCCATGAAATCATCCGTTACAAAATAACAAATAGTAAAAATTCAATGGGTCAAATTTTTTTTAGGGGTAGAATAGACCTTGCACACTGATCCAGGTGTTGTTACACCGTTCATTTGAACTAGGCAACCGTAGAAGCAGGGCCCTTTCTCTGCCGTGCTCACATTCTCTCTCTCTCTCCGGCGTTTGAATTTGAAGCCACTTTCTCTCTCTACCTCGGCCCTAACCTTTCGCCGTACATCTCAGTTAAACACATGTACTCAATGTTTACCTTATAAATAAAGCTTTCCTCATTCTATTTTGATTTATTTTTCTTTATTTATTTTTGCTTAACCAAATTTTGGACTGGAACTATACAGAAATTTGCTCAATTTCTATCCCACTCGCCTCCTCAATTTGCTCTAACTGACTCAACGTAACCCAAACCCTAGATTCGATTGCTTCCTGCTTGAGCCCTGGTCACCTCCGTTGCCGCAAGGTTTTGAGGCAAGTGTTTCGCCAATTTCCGCTTGATTTCGGTTGTATTTTCAAATTTCGTTCTGCATGTTTTTGAATTTGAATGTAATTAAATGTCCTTTTTTGTGACGTTGTTTTTAATTTTGGTCCAGTGATTTGGTTGTGGTGCTTTCTTATTCATGCAAGAATAATCAAGATTTAGTTTTTTTTTACTTTCTTCACAGAATTAGGGTATAAAATTGTTAGAGAGGACAAAATTCAATAGAAATTGCTTTTCTTTTTCGTTTTAATCAATTGGCGCTTTGGTTTCCTTCTTTCTTTTCTTTTTTGCTGGTTTCTTTAATCTATTTTTCGTATTCTTGATGAATAGAACTATATATTATTAAATATCTGATGCATGTAATATAATAATCTCTTGAATAGATATCAAAATGATGGTTAGAGATGATGTAGAAATTGAGGTTGCCGGAAAGCATGATCACGATACGGGAAATAATATTGAAGCGTTGGATAGTAAAGCCCCGGATGGAGAAATTTTGCAGTGTGAGGTTACTGGTGCAGGAGATGGAAATAAATGTGAGGATGGGGGTCGATGCTTAAACGAAGTGAATGAGGAAGCAGAAGACAAGATCCCTCTGAATAATGAGATGGAAGACCAAACTAACCCTCAGACCGAGACGAACGAGCCAATGACCTCTGATGGATCAACGGGTGAACAAATGAATATCAAAACCAATATTGAAGATCAAACAGTGAACGAACAAACTGATGCCAAGAATGAAGTGGTTGAGAAGAACGCTTCTAATGGTGGGGTGAAAGTAGAGAAACCCGCTGAGAATGGTGTGGAAATTGGATATTCTGTAAAAAATGTGATTGAGGAAAAAAATGCTGAGAATGGTGTGGAAGGGGAAAATCTTGTTAAAAACGTGATAGAGGAAAAAAATGATGAGAATGGCGTGGAAGGTGAAAATCTTGTAAAAAATGTGGTAGATGAAAAAATTGTTGAGAATGGTGTGGAAGGGGATAATCTTGTAAAAAATGTGATAGAGGAGAAAATTGCTGAGAAAGGTGTGGAAGGTGAAAATCTTTTGAAAAATATGATAGAGGAAAAAAATACTGAGAATGGTGTGGAAGGGGAAAATATTGCAAAAAATGTGGTTGTGGAAAAAAATGCTGAGAATAGTGTGGAAGGGGAAAATCCTTTGGAGAATGTGATAGAGAAAAATCACGGTGTAGGATTTTCAGCGGAAAAGCATAAAGATAGTGAGAGGATTAATCAAGACGCTGACACAGAGAGTGATTCTAAAAATACGCAAGTTCTAACTGACGTACCTTCGAATGAAGCTCCTCCGAGTCAGAATGCTGCCTCAGATAAAGTTCTGCCGGGAGGGGACGAAGAAATGGAAGATGCAGCTAATAATAATGTCAATGAGGCAAAAGAAGTTAATGATGAAGTGAAGGAACAGGGTAAGGACTTACTTGTTGCTAGCCCTGTAACTGGTCCGAATGCTCAGACTATTGAGACATTGACCAAACATGAAGGTGATCACTCGTCACTTCCAAGCAAGCATGAAGCTGGTACACCCAGTGCCAGATATTTGCCTGTAAAAGCTGGAGAGCACAGTGGAGAAACAGTCAAGACTGTTTTTACTCCAGCAGCACTACCTCTGGTAATAGAATTAATATCAAATTATATTATAGTGATTAACCGGATACCAGCACCGTTTATTGTTAATCGTTCTTTTTAACTGTTAGATGGCAGAGGGTGATGACGGAACGCCAGAAGATCAGGCAGCGTTCATGAAGGAAATTGAAAGTTTCTATCGTGAAAGGGCAATGGATTTTAAACCGCCGAAATTTTATGGGCAGCCACTCAATTGTCTGAAGTATGTATCATCTTTGCATTTATGTTATTTTAACTATGTTTTTGGGTATGATTAATTTTTTACCTTGTTGGATTCTAGATTGTGGAGAGCTGTGATAAGATTGGGAGGCTATGACAGGGTATGCACGTCCATAACATTTTCTATTTTCTTTTGCTAAGATTTTGATGTGTGTGCGTGTGCACTAGGTACTGGGTTGATACGTATATATGCATGTGCCTGGTGGCTAGATTGCATTCTTTCTTCTCGTCATCTGTGACGAAATTAAGAGAAAATAATACTATGTGACAAATTACTTCATATGGTGTCAATTATTGGATACCACCCATGGTGAACATTTATATGCCCTTGTTTTTGGTAATGAATCTTCCTCTAGGAGGAGTACACCTTTGCAGTTGAAATCTATTCAATATTACATCCTCTTCCTTGCTTTCGTTATTACCTCCTCAAGGGTTATTGAAATATCCCATGTAGGTTTAAGCCATTTATCTTCATCCACATGATTAGAGAACGAATCTTATTACACTCCAAATCTATGGGGGACATATTATACAGATATTCCACCTAATCCACACTGCATTTTTTTATTGTTCTACCTATAAATTGTTGTATTCCCATTGTTAATCTCTTAAAGGAATGTGATGTTATGCTTTAGTTTTCATGCCAATGATATCTAATATTTGTCTGCTTGACTAACTTTCTTTTGATTTGGTAAATACTAAAATAGACACTTCTGGTAAATGTTTGTCAGACCAAATCGCCCGACTTGCACGAGCACAAAAATATGCACCATGATCTGTAAATATTTCGACATTCTTATGGGTTATGATGCATGAAACAAGTTCTTAAAGATTGTTTCTCTAGATTTATGCTGATTTAAATTCATATGAAATCACTCCTTTTTGTCCTGCTCCAATTGATATTGCCCCGTCCCCCAACCATAAAAAGGAGCTTGCTCATTTTCTTTCTTGTGTTTCTAAAATGCCTTTGGTAACAACCCAAGTAATATTTGGCTACAAGAAAGAAATCCTTGGCTTTCTTTGATATTTGATCTTTAAGGAGGAGGATTTTCTGAAAGTTCTCTTAGAATTACAAAATGAACATGGGCGGGGATATCATCAAGACATCATGTGGAAAGTAATTTTATCTTGTTGTTTGTTTGTTACTAACTTTTAGGCTTCCTAAATAGCTGGTAGAAGATTCAATACTTATTTTTTACTCGACTATCTGCAAGATTTTTGCAACTGTCAACTCATGAATTTTTTTACAAGTAATCTGATAGATGCTTGTATGATACAAATTTGAGAAAAGTCTTTGAACATTGGCCGACTCTGCAATCTTTACCTTTATGTTTCCAACTTGCATGAAATTCGAGGTAAAAACTCCTAAAGCACTGGCTGTTATCTCAAGTTATGTTATTCTGCCCTGGCGATTTTAAACCTATTTCTTGGTTTGATTAGGTGCATCAATTTAATTGTAATCAAGCTTATGGTATTAAAGTAATGTGTTGGATAGTAATGTTCTGCACTGCTGTTTTAGTTTTATTAATTAATTTGTCAATCTTTGAATAGGTAACTGGATCCAAGTTGTGGCGGCAGGTTGGAGAGTCATTTCATCCACCAAAGTAAGGCTCTTTGTGAAAGTTTTAGACCCTTCACGTTGCTTGTTTATGTGTGTCATTAAATAGAATATTCCTGTATTTTATTTAATAATCATTAGATCAGATTTCCTCTGGTTTCCATTAAAGGAAATCTTTTATAAATAGATATATTTCCAATCATTCTGTTGTTTGATAGGTATGCTTTTATAACCTGTTGTGATAAATCAACAATTTGGTTGATCTTTGAAAAAGATAACGAACTTAATTTGAAAGTTAATTTGATGGACTTGTCTTTGCTTGGGCAGGACTTGTACAACAGTTTCCTGGACATTCCGCATTTTCTACGAAAAGGTAACAATTCTGGCATTGTAGTTCTCACTGCTGTATTTTCTGTGGAAGATATTATTTCTTTGCTTTTGTTTCAACTAGATCAGTGATATGATATTAAAAATATTACATTTTGTACATTTTCTTTGTGCTTGAAATTTTGAATGCTGTGGAAATTTGATCTTAACTGGACATCATGTTAATCCGTTCACGATTGGGAAAGTTACGAGTCTATGACAGGAGAAATTATGCTTTCTTTTTGTGATTATTCTTTTAAGTATCTGGTATTTCTTAGTTTATGAATTATAATTGAGTCCTATCTATTTTCCCAATTAAATGACAATTTTCCATATGATTGTATCAGTCTCTTCTGGAATATGAAAGGCATAAGACGCAGAGTGGCGAGCTTCAACTTCCAGTAGCAGCGTTCCATGAAGCTTCTGCTGCTGACACTGAGGTGAGTTTGCATTCTTATGATCTTAGTTTGTTAATTGAATTTAATTTTCCTTTACTATTCATGTTTCTCCATGCAGCGTATCTATTAGTATTTGTTTTAGGATTTTTTAACGGCTTAAATTTCTGCTAAAGAATTATGATCTTTGAGGAGAATGGAAACACAAGGCTGTGATATTTTGTGCGATCATTATCACTTTTAATCATAATTTCACTAGAAAGACATCAAATCAACTGTCATCATTACACTTTCACAACACAAATACACTGTTCACTCTTTGTTACCTTCCCAAGTACCAATCACATCCAACCATCATTTTCCTAAAAAAACATCGCATCAATTTTTATCATTATATATCATCTCCTATGTAATCACACTTAAAAGTTAATCTTATTCTTTAAACAATTTTTCCATATTTATCTACTCAAAAGTAGAATTAACTGTACGAAAGGCCGATCAATCACATCCTTGTAAAGCCATCTCTCTCTCAAAGGGACTTGTAATGTTGTCCTTTTGACGGAGATAATTAAGACATTTTCTGATGTTACTAAATTTCGCAGTTACAGTGTCAGTTTAAAAACATCATAGGTTGATATTCAAATTTTGCCTTAGCATGCTGGTAGAGGATATCGAGATAGACGGTTTTGGATCGACTTCAATTAGTACATGCAAGAAATTTGATGGCTCAATGTTCATTCCCCCCACCCCCCTGCTCTTACTCCCTGTTTCTCCTTCTTGCACGTATATGCATGATTTCTACTTCTTGCACATGCGTATCTATCCTTGTGTTTTGTTTGTGATCTGCATCTATTTTTGGATTTTAGATTTATGTGAGTGTGTTATGGTTGTTAATATATAATCGGGGAAGTATAATAAATTGCATAAACCTGAGTGTTCACCATACATGTGTTATTATCTTAAATTCCAGGGCAATGGCTATCAAGGATCAGGATCAATAAGGGCTAGAAGAGAATCTGCTGCTCGTGCTATGCAAGGTTGGCTTGGCCAACGCCTTTTTGCGAATGGAGAGGTTGGCGAGCCTGTTATAAAGGTTTGTAGAAATTCACATCTTGAAAGCTCGTCATTTTATTTCTCATAGTTATCACAATATTGTTTTTATTTAATTTTCTCCAATTATGCTTTTTGATAGGACAAGAGTATTAGCAATATGGCAAAGCGTGATAAAAATGTCAAAACCATTGGTAAGCTAGTTTTTGTTAAAATTTTAATGTAGATATAGATACTCTGCTTCATCTTAATATCACCCTTTTTTTTTTCTTTTCTTTTTTGCTCTCTTGGTTTATACTGACTTGGATATGGATTTAGGCTCACTCAAGCAAAAGAGACCAAATGAAGCAGAGCACTCCGTTAAGGCCGCCCGAATCGAGACATCAAAGCAGTAAGTTTGATTTCATCTGCTGGTTGAATTTATTTTGGTTATCTGTTAAAAATAGGTCTGTATCTGTTGCTTACTATAACTTCAGCTTTTTAGTTCAGTAGAGATAGAAATTGACTTGTCAGATTTATATCATCACAAACATGACTTATATCTTGTTTTACCTGTATTATTATATCAGTGAAGGACTCTCATATAAATCTGTTTAATCCGATGGGATGGTGTGCAATGATTTTTTAAATCCAAATTGTTGGATTGATCCATGACACCTTACTTTTTAAACCCTTAAATACGCCCAGAAGCTTAAAATTGTAACTGAAGCTCAATTATCTACCAAGATTACTTTAGGAGTTCAGTCAATAAACATATACTGATTCGGACTACTTGGTCTGTGGATCTATATGTACGGATTCTAGTGTAAACGAAACCTCCTTGAGGCACTATTCAAAAGGGTACTCCGAGGTCAATACGAAACTGGAGACTAAGATGCTTTTTATTGTGCTAGAAATTGGATAAGGAAATGTTAAAATGCTTCTAATTGTGCTAGAAATTTATATATAAATCTCCGCAGTATGTTGTTTACCATTATATTTATTATGTTTGACTATTTGGTTCTCCTTACTTGCTGCACTTGGACCTTGTAATCTTAAAACACTTGAAGCTATTTACTATGCAATGTTGCGACAATTTTGTCCTTTTCTATCTTTTGGATTAGCTATTGATTTTGTCCTAACCGCTATTTGTTTGGTAGGCTTGCGACAACAGTTGTTGATGTTGGGCCTCCAGCTGATTGGGTAAAGGTTAATGTACGCCAAACGGTATGTTTGCATTACAATCTTCCATTTTGTTCTCTTCTGCACACATTCAAAGTATATGCACATAAAGAATTGACTGTGACTGGTTTTATGGGTGCAGAAAGATTGTTTCGAGGTTTATGCTCTAGTCCCAGGCCTTCTACGTGAAGAGGTTAGTGCTCTTTGAAATCTTATCACATAATTTTCCTCTCATCTCTTATCATCAGTGTTGTGAAGTTGGTGGGTCCTTTTTTTTTAATTTTATTTTCTCAACAATAAAAGCAAATATATTTTTATTTCATAGTTTTATATCATGCGATGTTGTGTTGGAATATATTCTGCATGATCCCAAATTCAGTTATGGAGTTTCTAGAAAAAAAATTCTAAGGTTGTACTGTTTCACTTTTCGACTATGTAATTTGTAAACCTTTTCAACTGGCAAATTTACTTGTTTCTTTCAACCAATTTTGTTGGGTTAATTCACTTTATAGCCACGAAAAAAAAATGTTTATTTGATTGTTTTGTTTTGACTTTTTGTTCACCTTTTTTGGATTTGTATGTATTCATCATATTTTCTGATAGGTAACCACTAACACAAATTTACTTAATAGTAGGATTTTCCTTCTTTAAGAGATCCTGTATAAATAATTGCATCTCCTCAATTTGAGATCGTTAATTAAGACGGTTAGTGACAATAATGCGCTTATTGGTGGATTAGGTTCGAGTTCAGTCAGATCCAGCTGGACGTTTGGTCATAACAGGTCAGCCTGAGCAAGTTGATAACCCGTGGGGGATTACACCTTTCAAAAAGGTATTCTTGTCGCTCCCCTTTTAAATATGACCCATATAACCTTGTCTTAAATATGACATGCATATGGACTTTTTTTATTTTTGTCTTATTTAAAAATGAGAAGCTGATTGATTGTTCTTTAATTATGTTTTTAACAACTTTTTATTATTAACTAAATTAATACAAAAATAATTATTAGATTATTTATATGGATGGAGTATCGACCTCTCGAGCAACGAGTCCATTCCACTAGTAAGCTGGACCAAAACTTATAACAGCTTTTGATGGCACACGAATTATTAGATTATTGATTAGTTAATTAGGAGTAGTGGATTACAAGGAAAAGTTCGAATCCTACTGAGAGGTCCACCAGAGATCAGAAATTGTTGAAGAAACAAAATAACTTCATGATGTTCCATTATCCAAATGAAATGAAAGAAAAAAAAATATATTTATGTTTGTTTATTCGAAGCCTAGACTGTCCAACTTAGGTATTTTCACTTTCCATTTGATTTATTATTATTTTCTTTTTCCAATTTTCCTTTCATGCCATTTCACCTTTTGTCCTGTCAAAGTGGTTTATTTTTTTAAAGTTTTAGTGGTTGAATTTGCAGGTGGTCAGCCTACCTTCAAGGATCGATCCACTTCAGACTTCTGCTGTGGTTAGCCTGCACGGGCGTCTCTTTGTTCGCGTTCCTTTTGAGCAGTCAAATGGCTAAATTCAAAATTTTATTTTATTTTTTCAAAGAAGATATCATCCCCTTCAAACAACAGGTGAATGTGTGTAGCATCAATTCTTCCAGAAGTTTCTAGTTTGTGAATGAGTAGCTTTGATCGATACATATGTATGACTGCGTTTTGCGGGTTAGGTTTTAGAGGGACCTATTTAGTTAAGATTATAAACTGAAGTTGTTAGTCAGAACATTAATATGGAGGCTTTTTCCCACCAGCTTTTTAGGTCTTCTGTGTAAGACGAAAACCGGATCCTTGATTTATTTTTGTAGACTTCATTTTGGTCTCCCCTCGAGATAAAATTAGAAGAGAGTGAATTTTGTTGCCAATTTATTGAAATTTTTTGAGTGAACTTCGAATAACATTTGATTCTTTTTTCAAACTGCACCTTTGTATTTGTTAGTAATATCTTAGGGGGCATTTATAATTTTGGAAGATAATTGAGTTTTTTTTGTTCGTATTGTGTGTGTGTGTAATTTCGCTAAACCCCAGGATAAATATTGTAATTTACTCTATTTTGTTGAGCTCTGTGTTAGAAAAAGTCGTGTCGACTGGGCTCGCAGATTTGTGTGGACCTTTGCAGGTATATTGCAAATGGAGGCAAACTAGTGAATCCTAATCCGGGTAATTATAAGACCCACCCTTGAGTTTGATCTAATTATAGAAAAATTTAATTATCTTCAAATTTATTTTTGTAATTGCACTAAATCTTAGGGGTACGTTTGTAATAACACATTTATTAATGTCTCATCATCATCGTCCGGAGTCTTTTGAGATGAGAATTTGCTGACAAGAATAACCGTATAAACCGAGATGTGGTATATTATATCATGGAACAAAATATTACCTGCTCTATATGTTAATGCAAAATTCTCTTATTTTATGTGTTTTTTTCCCACACTTCGCTAGCTTTAGAAAAATTATGGTACTTCCTTGTCATCCGAATTTAATATTTACCTAATTTAGTAATTTTCTTTTATCATATTTTACTTAATTTAATGTTTTCTTAATATTATTTTTGCCTAATTAGATATCTTTCTTGTATTACATGTTACCCAATTTAATATTTTCTTTAACATGTTTTACCCAATTCAATATATTATTTTTATTATTTTAATATAAAAATATAAATAAGTTATATCTTATTAGAAAGAATATATATAAATTGAATTCATTTTTATTTATAATAAAAGTTGAAATAATCGTATTATAATTTTTAATATTTATTTAAGAAAAAGGACGAGTTTTATATATTACAAAAGGAAAATAAATATAAAAATTATAAATTTAAATTCTTTATCTAATCCTAATATAATGAATTGAAAATAACATTAAAAATTCGTATGAAAAATAATTGTTACACCCAAAAAGAAAAAAAAAACAAAAAAGATAAAATAATAATAATCATAATAATCATAATAATAATAATAAAATTATTACACATAGGAAAATAAATATTAAATATTCTAAATCTCTTTATCTAAGCTAATTTAATTCATTGATACATAAATTATATATCTATACGAACAAATTAGTGTCTTACGTAGAAAAGAAAAAAGAAACAAAAATAATAATAAATTATATTACATATATTGCACGTTAAACGTATGATTTATTTTCAATGAAATTATCAGTTACTATAAACTTTAACTTTTTATATCAATTATTCACATGTAACACGTGAATGTTGTATGTTTTATATTTTTCTCAAACTCAATTTTTTACGGGTTTCCCCATCAAGTCAAGTTTATGGTATTTTGATATACTTTATAACTAAATCCGTGACTCAAGGTAAAGAAAACTTGAAAATTATTCATTTTGAAAATCAGTCTTAATATAATTATAACAAATAATGTTCTAATTTGTGTGTAAAATTTATTTATTGTAAAAATAATCTCCTATAAATAGAACAAATAATATAGCGATTTGTATATAACATTTTTAATATTATTATTATTTTTTAATAAACATTACTTTTTTCCGAATCCCGCATAATATGATGTTTCGGTGTCACCCGACTCTAATATCAACATAATTTAATATTTTTTTTAATATTGACCTAATTTAGTATTTTTTATTATTATATTTTTTCTAATTCAATAGTTAGTTTCTTTATCATATATTACCTAATTTAATATCTTACTTTATTCTTCTATTAGTAAAATATAAATAATTCACTAATTCAATATTTTTTTATAATATATTGCCTAATTCAATATTTTACTCTTATTCTTCTAATATTAAATATAAATAATTCATATTTTAATTAAAAAATATCTAATAGTTGAATTAATTTTTATTTATAATAAAATCTGAGATAATTTTATTTTTAAAATTTCAAATATTCTATTTAAGAAAAATACGAGTTATATAAAATTATTAAAAAAGAGAAATAAATATAAAGAATATAATATTAAACTTCCTTATCTGATAACATTAAAAATTTATATGAAAAATTATTGTTACGCTAAAAAAAAAAAAAAAAAAAAAAACAAAGAGAAACTAAAAAAAATAAAAATAAAAATAAATTATTACACCTAGGAAAATAAATGTTAATTATATTTCAAATATCCTTATCTAATCAAAATTTAATTCATTGATATATACATTATATATCTACCCGAACAAATTAGTGTCTTACGCATAAATAAAAAAGGAAACAAATAATAATTATATAATATTACAGTTGTATTTTTAATATAATTATTAGTGTATGTGTTAAATATTTACAAACTCAATTTTTTACGGGTTTTCCTTATCAGGTTTAAGGTATTTTGCTATACTTACAACTAATTTCGTGACTTTCGGGTAAAAATACTTGAAAATTTTAATTATGAAATCAGTCTAACTGTAATTATAAAAAATGATGTTCTGATTTGTGTGTAAAAATATTTTTTGTGAAAATAATCTTCCTATAAATAGAACAAATAATGTTATAGTTTGTGTATACCATTTTCAATATTATTCTTTTAGTATTTTTAGTCAGTGTTATTCTTTTTCATATCCCACATAATATGCGGGTGATATATATATATATACATATATATATATATATATATACACACACACACACACACTAGTGCAAAAAAATCGATTAGAGGCGGTTCAAAATAGCCACAAAGGCGGTTATGAACCGCCTCTAATATTAGCGACGCTTAAAGTAAAAGAACCGGGCAGCGGTTCTAAGAACCGCTGCCAATAATAGTTTTGGCATCGGTTCTTATCTAAGAACCGCTGCCAAAAACAGAAACCGGGCAGCGCTTCTTAACTAAGTGGTGCTGCCAATAATTACTGACAATAACATCGGTTTCTTAAGGAACTGATGTTTTGGAGAACATTAACATCGATTTGAATATAACCCATCTAAATTCCAGATAATAAAATAATAATAATTAAATGTCCATTCTATTTTACATATTCTCATCCCAACCTATAAATACCAAACAATTGTAATTTAATTCATATTTCATGAAAAATAAAATTAATCAACATCAAATGTTAACAAAAACATCCAATATACTTAAAAAAATATATTTTACATTATAATTTTACACAATAGAAATATCAGTTGGAAATGAACTCTTTAATATAATTTGAACTCTTTCCATAATAAATTGATATGAAAGTTGTTTTGATATGATTCTAACAGGTATAAAAGGTGTATAATAAATAAGGATTCCAGAAAAAGTATTACACAGCACGAATTTGAGCACTGTGCCTAGAGAGAGAGAGAGGGGTCCTTATTCAAATACTCTTCATACATGACCAGCAGCTTCATATACTTGGTTTAAAAATATCAATCTTCACATCTCCAGGGGCATATGGTTAAAAGCAAGATGTACTGCGCGAAGCCTGCTTCCCATAATCATCCTCTTGTACCCTATAATTGAAGCTCTATTAGTGACCAAGTTTCAGAAATCCCAGCATAAGCAAATACATTGCATTTGTATAAGGATTAATAGATGAGCTAAAGGGTTACTACAGTCAGGCCCGCCCCCCGGGAGTTACAAAGTCCACTCATGAGATTCGCCATTTCAACAATCACCTAAACATAACCTCTAATTAACTCACCAGCCGATCCGCAAGCTTATTGCCCAATCGCTTAAGAAAGGAAAATTCAATTGTAAAGGAAACAAAGTAGCTTTTCCAGGTTTAAAAGAACTGAAGTCAAGGGAAAGACACTTTGGCAATATTGTGATATTTGGCAATCAAGCTCTATTCAGTAAATTAATTAAAAAAAATGAATTGCAGCTAAGTCGGCACTATTCAGTAGACCTCAGAGATAGAAACATATACATACACCAGTGGCCGAAAAGTATATAACTGTTACTTTCACCATATTGCTCATACAATAAACTATGTGCAAGAAACAAAACCCAATTAAATTATATGCCAGAAAGAATTTTTATGTAGATAAATCAATTGTTTATAATTATTATCCTGCAACTTTTCTCATGTGAAACGAGTCTTAACATAAATTTCAAAATGACTTTTTTTTAAATGCTAAAAAGGATTTAGCATCAGTTAACAATGCAAGATAAGTATTGCATCAGCAACAATACCTGATAGATTCTGGATCATCCTTTAGAGCCTCTAAATGGCCAGTGCTAGTTGAACGAGCCTCCCTAAAGTTAGCAGTCTTTGAATCATATGCCAAAACCTGTAGTACAAGAAAGTCATAGTTCACAATCACACCATTGTAAGGAAATAGATACTCTATAAGTCAATAAAAGGATATCGACAATTCTTTTCAAATCACACCTTATCCAAATTTTCCAATAACCATTTTTCATTGGTTTCTTGAATAGATGCAAAAATGGTGGTAACTCAATCAGAAGTAGACAATCTTTTCATGAAGAATAAAATTGAGAAACAATGAATAACAAGAAGACAAATCAATATCATAAAAGTTATGTACCTCTTCCCATGAGTTATTGAATACAGCTGAGGTTTTCTCATACGACTTTGCTTATCTTTTTCAGCAGAATTCCATAATTATTAGTGGGTTTCATAAAAACCATGAAATTAAGTATCTCTTTTTCACTATGCCATAAACTAATTATTATGTACTAAATTTCAAAAAAGAAAAAGAAAAGATGAATAACCGACTAACCCGACAAATATAACAAAGTCCAAAATCTAAACAATCAAATACAGCTTCATCCAAAACAAAATACAAGTTATTGATTAGTATTGTAATAATGTACTAAACCTTATGCCACATATAGCAATTTGGTGACAATTGATGGTCATCATGCTCATAAACCAAAAACTATTCATAGATTTGTATGTAGAACAGAGAGTCATTGCAATATCAAATGAAAAATCACATAAACAAGCATAACTCTGCATTTCATTATATAATTTAAGCAAGAACAAATTGAGGCAGCAAAATTCAAAATCAATTGCAAGCAACATCAAAAATAAAACAAGCTTGGCAAAAACTCAGTTCAAGCCCTTCATTCATCTGCTGCTAGGCAAAATTCATTATTATCCTTAAAAGTAATATTTCTAAAATTTATCTAGTGTTAAATCGAAGGGTAGCTACAACAAGTTCATCTATTTTATTTAAAAAATTGAAAAAACAGTCTTTTTTTGGCTATTGACTAGAAGTCAATGAAGTGGGGTTGTTTTTTCTTGATGATTTTATTTGTTGTTGCTTATAAGAATTGCTAGTAGATAAATAAATCAGGAAGTGGGCTCACCCAGTTAAGATATAGCAAATAAAAATGGGATAATTATACATATTACGATCGAAGCCTAATATAAACCCCAACCTCCCTTGAAATGTTTTTATTTTACAATTTGAAACATTACTGAAGGGGTGATCTATAAAATAGTTTCAAACCTCAATGGGCATTTATAATTCTCAAAGATGACCATATCTTTTAGAAATAAAGCTAAACCTTAGGAGTATTTTTGTAATTATAATCTCAAGAGTCTCTGAGACTGAAGGAAATATAATGAGGCTTACTGATTTGTTATGAATACAAAGCTGTGACCATGTTATCATCTCAAGCAACTCTTCCATAGTCCCATAGCCTCCTCAAAAATCAATACAAGAAACTGTAATTGCAAAATTCTTCATAGAAGTGATCAATCATATGCATAGACCAAGAACTTGGGATTCATATTAGTCTCCCTACCAGGAAGTGCGATATAAGCATTGGCTCGACGGGCCATCTCAGCCTTCCTTTCATGCATATCAGATACAACCAGTACATCTCCCACTCCATGGCCTGATATCTGCAACAAAATTATCATTTGGATTTCATTCTTTATAAAATAATAAATATTATTTATTAACTACAAAAAAGAGCCCCTGGGGGTTATTATTATTATTATTTTTGTATTTTCCCAAAAATAAAGCCCACAACTTGAGAAGGAAGAGGCAAAAGTTAGAGTAGGAGATCATTCTTACCTCAATGGGAACAAGGGCTGTTGGGATAACTCTACAAAAATAAAAAACAGAGATAGAAACTTATAAGATTTCAACAACTCAAAGATAACTACCACCGATAACATTATCATACGTAGACATTTCTCCTGCAAAAATAGTGAACCAATTAATATCAAGGAGGATGGCAACCAGAGACTTGAATCGATGAATCCCTCAAAACCCTAATTAAACCAGGGCGAATCGAATAATAAATCATAAACGCACAGAAAACTACCACCGTCACCTACACCGCTGGAGAAAAGAGGATTTCTCCATCCTTCACAAGCACATCTCGTCACAACCTGTGCTTCGATAGTGAAGGAGCAAACTATGAACATCAAAGGAGATACTCAAGCAGATCTGGTGGTGGCGCATCCTGTGTATAGCGAGCATCCTTGTGGTGAGTGTTGGCACCGCTTGATTTGAGAACGGATTTGGATCGAATATGGAGTTTCTTCTATTTTGTTGGGGAAATTTCAGATTTTCTTTTTTTTTTCATCGTGAGGAACGAGGGGAATGAAATGAAAGGATGGTGGTTATTGGACACGGTTCATTCAACAAGCGACACCCGGGTTCGTAGATAAGAAGCCCGACTTCACTTTTTGCAGCGGTTATATAATAGAACCGCTACCCGGTATTCGTATTGGCAGCGCTTCTTCAAATAAGCGCTGTCGATTTCATTATTGGTGGCGGTTCTATAATATAACCGCCACCCGGTGTTTTTATTGGCAGCGCTTCTCTAAATAACCGCTGCCCGATTGCATTATTGGTGGCGGTTATTTTTATAGAACCGCCACCAGGATGATTTTTTTTTTAAATTTTCATAAGCAGCGCTTCTTTGTTAATAAGCGCTGCCATTTCACTTTTTGTAGTGGTTCCTCTTTTAACCGCCACTTATGAAGCGCCACCAATCAACTTTTCTTCCACTAGTGGATATAATGTTTTGTGCATCTAAAAGCATGGTACACTCGATTTCTTCTGTAAATATATGCTATGTGCGATGATATATGTATGTTATGTGCAGTGATGGAATGTTCATGTTGTCAACAATTATATTTATCACACAAAATATAAATATACTATCACACACACAAAAAAAAAAAAAAAAAAGTGCACCATACTAGGTGCACCTAGATACCATATATCATCACTCATATTTTCCTAGCTGAGTCTCTGTACTTATATTTTAATAAATATATCTCGATAAAGATCCTTACGAGTGAAACTAAGTAGCCAATTTTATAATTTCATTTGAATTAATGAATTTTGAAGTTAGCAGGGCTGCGATTGTGTGTGCTTTTAATAAAGAAAATATGAAAATGAGAGAAAATAGTGATTAATTTTTATGTTTAAAGAAGGGTGAGAATTTGAAAATGAGAGAAAATATTGATTAAATTTTATTTTAGGAAGAATGAAATTTTGAGGTTGTAAATGGATATGCGTATGTAATATATGATGTTGATTTAATATAAAAAATAGTAAAATCATGATTGTGTAAAAGAAAAAGTAGAAAAGAAGAAAACATAAAGAAGGTAGAATTAGTGTTCTCTTATTAATCAAAAACTCCCTTTATATAGGATATCAACGTATTTTCATAATACATAAAGATAACAAATACCTAAATTGTCTTTCATCAATTACTTGTTGACGAAGCATACTATTTTTGTTTTTCCTTCAACGATCCCCTTTGTGCCAAGTCAAATGGTGAAATGATTCTTCATTATTATCTCGTTAAAACATTGGCAAGTAACAACCCAATGGGAAAAAATAAAATTTGGTCGAAGGAAAAAGAGTACAACACACTTAAGTTGAGACTTCCCCTGAATTGTACACCTCTCTCTGATATGTATATTTATCGAGAGAACTTTAAAAGTGATATATACATCTATCAATTGAGTTTTGAAACTCTTCACTTTCTCGATTTACTTTACTCTTGAGAAAGTCTATAATTGCTGGTTGTAGAAGAATTGTGGTGATATTCCTCATATATCACCTTTCATGTAGTTTACTTTCATTTGTTTGTTGCAACTTGCATTGTCTTCATAACTACAAGCGAATTCTTCAGTGGTAGAGTTCAAGCCACTATTCTTAGAGATACGTATGATAATAACATTTATCATAGATACTCACGAACTACTACGTGTATGATAATGATCTCTTTACATAGATCAAATGGATAATCAACATCAACAATATTATTTGGTGTTTTAAAGTAGAAAGTAAACACAATATTTTCTTTAGGGGTTGCAAGACCATCTGCAGTCTCAATTATATTTATGAATGGAAAAATAAACTCAGTCAATGGTTTCTTTTGGGTATCAAAATACGTTTTGATTCCATTTCAGTGACATTGCGCTTTTTTTAATTAAATCAACAAGTCATTGAGAATGTAATATTAGGTAAAGTGTATTAACAATAGTACAATAATGTGCATATTATAAATAGGTAGGGAGTTCCAGCTCCCACCAGATCTTCGTTATTTTCTTGTCGAAATGTTTCTTTCCTTATATCCTCACTTTTACCAATTATAGGAGTGCTAACATAATGCAGTTATTCGTATTTAATCGCCTGATCATCTTCTGCATATATGCAGGATGTAGAATTTAGTATTCCACAAGTTCGGGTTGTAGTTTAAAGCATTGACAAGACCGAGTCCCATGATTCATTATCTCAAATTAAAAATTCAAGTAGCTAGCGGTTTCTCTTATTTCATCAAGAGTGCATATTATGTTTATATCATTGACATATATAAATACAATTGCAAATTCAAAACTTATTTCTTTATAGTACGCAAGGGCGTATATATTATCAGGTTGTCGCTTAGACGGTTAAACCACATTCGCCTGGATTGTTTTAATCCATAAAATGAGCATTTCAATTTAATTTCAAATGCACTCGTGTCTTAGATTTCCTTGCCTTGTCAATGAAAGGCAAGCAAACACTTTCGTATATATCTCTACATCAAGATTGCCATATAAGTCACATGTATAAGCTGCATTCTCATTCTTTGGAATTATAACATCTATTATGGGAGAGTGCATATACTCATAGACGATTTCAGGGCTTTGTGAGAAACTTTGTGCGTTAAGTCTAGTCTTACATCTCATGGCTTTAAATTTCTCATTACGCTTTCTGACAAAATTATATTTATATCCTACATGCTTTACACTTGGTGAGACTAGAATTATCAGACCAAATACTTGTCTTGTTGTCATTGAATTTAGTTCTAACTGAATTGATTCTTTACATTCAATCTAATTTTCTCTCTGTTGACATTTCAATAGAGCGTGGTTCGATATCATCATGCTTTATGATTCCTTGAGTAATAGTGTATATATCATCAACGTGTGTGGAAAATCTTTCCATCAACTCATATAAACTCTCATAGTACATTGAGATTTCTTTATTTTCAAGAATCATATTAAATATCGGAGTGCTCTCCAGTATATAACCATAGATAATCTCATGACACTTATTATCTTAATTTATAATTAATTGAAGTTGTGCCATACATATGCCTTCTTATTCCTTGGGCGAGTATTGATCAAACTAAGTGACATCTCCCTATTCCTTTAGGGAGTCACGGCCTCAACCACACATCCACTAAGTGTGGTTGCAATGTATTAATCTGCGACATTGTGCTCTTTATGGAGATTCTTAATCTTGCAGTACATTCAACTAGGATATATGATATCGTCACTTTAGAAATCGAGTCTTCTATACTTTGAAAATCAATTGTTCATTTCACTTTACTTTCACTTACATTGTGAAATGCGGGATTCATAATGAAACATAACGTGAAACTTTTCTTATCTCCGCCTAACGACGAAAAGACTGTTTTATTAAAGTGACAAATCCGTGAATTTAACTAAAGAGACCGCCTGTCAAAGGTTTCGAATAGCGGAGAACTGTTGGAGATTCATATCCAACATAAATACTTAATCATCTTTTTAAACCCATATAAATGCGACATAAGGGCGCAAAGGCACATATACTGCGTAACCAAATATGCATAAGTCTGAATTATCAGGCTTATATCCTGTTATCAACTCGTACGCAAAAATATTGATTAGCAAAGGGTTGGAAATGAATAAGTATGAGTTGCATACAATATTTTATAACCCTGTGCAGAGACAAAAATATGAGTGCGCATAAATATTATTTTGGTCATCATCTATATCTTTTTGATGATGTCTTTTTTGAGACCTTATTGTATATGCACATTATGGTACAAGATACTCTACATCGATCTTGATTGTCATGCAATAGACATCAATCACTTTGATATAAACTCTCTAGCATTATAAGTATTGGATGCTTTGTAAGGGTGGTGAGTCTTCAATGTGGTAGAAGTTTTGAAAATACAATAAGTTTATTGACAATACATGCCAAAACATCGACCAAAATCATAAAATACTTGATGGTCCTCATTTTGAATGGTTGTCCACAAGTATCACCTATTATCAGTTATAAGAATGAAATATTACACATTGTATCTTTATCATGCAGGTCTCAATCATACAATTTCGCTAAGGAACAAGTTTTGAAAGAATGAGTGACGTATCTTTGAGAGATGAATGTAGTAGTGCTCCTGGTACTTTAGAATGCATTGTCTGTGATCGAGTAGTACTAGGTCGATACTATATCGTGCATCGGATTTTTATCACATTTTTTGTTTCACTCAAACTCAAAGATGTCCATGATAATTTCTTATAATATGAACCATCATATGACGACTAAATAATCCATGCACGTCGTGTCAAAACTTGAATAAGTCAGTGTCCAAGAGTTCATTGTTGGTCATATCTTATGATCCAATAATTAAATAGTAGTAAAGTAAAAGCGGCTCACTAATTTCTCTAAAATGTGTTTCCTTTCACATAAATTAAAGGTATAATTCCATTCTCATAATGTGTTTCTCAGCGATAATCATCAACATGAATATCATTTAACTTAACAAGGTTTGTTTGGCTTCTGATCCATACTGAGCTTTTATGACTTTAAGCATTGTGCCACTAGGCATCAAGAATTTGGCAGTCTTTCACTTTTTGGTTGGTTCGGATGATACTATCACTATAGTCACATATGAATTATAAATTCAGTGAGTAATTGTCTATTCATCGACAAATTCTCATATTTTCAAAGATTTTTGAACGACATACTTTTCATTCTAATATTTTGTTTTATTGGTTAGATATGTTACATTATATCTTAATAGTATTAATCTTAAACCTTGTATGTAAATATGTGAATAAACAAAAAAATAATTATTTTAAATCAGGTCACACCACATAAATCTAACTCAAAATAAATTTTAAGACAAAATACACTAGTCTAATATGAATGATTCATTATACTTTCACAAATTCTTTGTAAAGGAAGAAAAAAATAAATTTCATCAACCAAAATATAGAATATCCATTGACTAAGTGAAGTCATTGGGAGAACCTCCACGATTTCTACTATGACCAATAAATATCTGAACTCTTACATATCTTACATTGTAGCTCATTCTTCCCACACAGATAAGGATCAACATGTCTCGCCCCCTTTTCTTTGAGGTTATATCCACTATTCATATCGACCATAGTTAGCCTCGAGAATTTTTTTTGTCCAGAGGACTAACATTGGTATTACGAATAATAATATCATGTTTCTCAATGACGTATTGTCAAAATTAAGTGCATCAGCATGTTTACTCAAGTGAAAAAAAAAAGGAGTGAAATCATATCTCTCAACTACTTATTGTCACTTAAAGTGACTTTATTTTTCACATATGGTAAGACATATTTGAGTTGCAACATATCAAAGTTATTGATCATTTTTAGCAAGCAAACAAGTTTCTTTTCAGTGAATTCTTAGACCTATAAGTAGTGTGACATAAAATTCCCAAATATTTAGAAAATTGACTTAGACTTAGTTTGACAATTCTTTGTCAGTTGGGGGTTGGTGGATGATACTATTGTGAAATCTTAATTATTCTAGTTTTCACAACAAATGACAAATGATACAACTCAATTTTTTTAGCCCAATATTTTGAATTTAGAATGAGTTAGTTCAATTGTTTTTTTAGATAATTGATTTGAAGCATATATGCCACACTCTTTCTTTGATAGTATGTGAATATACTGTCACAAGGCTTATTTATAAAATTTTGTATCGTTCATGAACTTTCATTATCATAAAAGTATTCAAATGTACAATCAATTATACATATATATTGAAAGTAGCTTATAAAATTTCAGGTTTAAAAGAATTACCAACATACATGAAGCTATCAATTCATCAACATTCATGATTAACTAAACATATTGGCAAAATCATAATCAATCTCTCATCTAATCATGGTAATAACTTTATTTGCAATTTCTAAGCAAGAAATCATCTAAGAGCATAAGTTATAATATATTGTGCACTCTATGAATATCATTAGAGTATTGCAAAATTCCATAATTGTCAAAATTGTACATAACGTAGCATGCACATATAATTTCATTCACAATTTAATTAACATATATCATGCATTATAAGAACTTGAATTGCAGGCTAATACACATCATGTCGCATATACATATAAACAAATATTTATTATTTAATAAGTAATAGGGTAATTTAAATTACCTTGGAGGAAAGATATGATTCTTTCTTAGGACATTCCTTGATTTTTATTTTGACAATAGGTCTGTTCGTGGCATTTTTCTGATGATATAGAATTCAAAACCCAATCTCCATCATACAGATTTAAATTCTACGTGTCTTAAACATTATATCCAAAATTAAGCATAATCTAACGGTTAGATTGTGTAATTCTATTTTGAAAAAGACTAGGAGACAGTCGGGAAACAAGATCAGTTTTGTTCAAAATTCATTATCGAATTCTACAGAACTCAAATTCAGATCTCCAGCGTTCAGATTGAACGTCTTTATATATTGAATATCCGATTTCTTACTTGATCCAACGGTTCGATTGTACGCAATCTTGTTTTGAAAAACACCGCATAAGAAAATTCCGAAAATAATATATACTTTGTTCGAAACTTAATATATATTGTCTGAATCTCAGAACCCAATCTCCACTGCTCAGAACATAATTTGACAGGTCTTGAAGGTTCTGTAAAAATTGGAACGCGACCTAACGGTTCAAACTCCAAAAAATAATTTTTGAACTTTCATCGCAGTTAGATTTTTGACGTACGAAAATTGTATAATTGTTCCTTTGGTTAATGGTGGATTTTGTCGATCACTCTCAATAGGTTATAATTTTTTGTTGATAACGTGTAAAATGAAAAGTAGAAAAGAAGAAAACATAAATGAGACGGTAGAATTGAGGTTGTCTTATTCATCAAAACTCATTTTATATAAGATATCAACTACATATTTTCATAATATATAAAAATAGTAAATACCGTGTGTCCTTCAGTAATTACTTGTGACGAGGACACATTGTATTTTTCCTTCAACAAATTGATAGTTATAGGTATGTGAATGAATATTAATTTATGAAATATGTGTAATAATGATTGATGATTGAATAACTTATTGTATAAAATGAATTGAAATGATTGGTATAAGAAAAGTTGAGAAAGTTAAAAATATAAATATTTAAATATTTATAAATACAAATTCTTAAAAAATGAATATGATAGGCAGTAATGGCTTAAGTACTCCCTGTGATCTTGATTAAGTGTCGTTTAAACTTCTAATCTTATTGCTAATTATTTTTCGTTTAAGGTACTTCGCTCTTTTCTTTTTGCAAGTTTATTTTTATCTTAGTCACATAAAAATCCAAAAATCTTAAGAGAGAGAGAGATAATAAGAGATTTATTGTCAATATGCGTTGGTTCTTTAATTTTCGCCAAGTCTAAAACTAGGGGATCGTTGGCAGCCAACACTAGGGCCTTTTTGAGGGTTTGATATCTAAATTATTTTTTTGGTGCGGATATATGCACCTCAAAATACTATTAGTTGATTCCAAAATATTTTAGATAAAAATAATTCTAAATGAAAAGACTAAAATATCCTTATTCACATATATAATTAAAATTAAGAAAATAAAGTTTAGCAATTATATATATATATATATATATATATATATATATATTATAAAACAAAAATATAAATTCTCGTAACTTCTTCTTCATCCCTAAACCTCTTTCCATACCTAACAAAAACTCACATTAAAACTTATAAGAATAGAGGATAGAACAAGATGAATAATGTTATTATTCTTGACATCTAATCTGTTTTAGTCCTTTTTTCTCTCTTTTTTTTTGGGATGTATTACTATTTATTGAGTTGAAAATCGCGAATATGTTCGATCTGGTTTAATGAACAATTGATGTATGTTCGAAAGTTCTGACCGAACATTATACATATGTTCGAATATATTATATGAACACTTGCATATTGTTCGATTGATATTCATGAACATGGCCTATATGTTCGAAATTTTCGATAGCTCTGGTTCTACGAAACAGAGTAGAACACGGTAATTTATTTCAAAAACTTCAAACCCTAACCTAAATAGTTGAATCAAACCCATGAGAAACTTATCCCTTACGTTTGATGGCTCACCCTGTTCCATTCTTTCATCACAGTAATTATATGGATTTTTTAAAACATTTTTTTCTTCCCTTTTTTCTACTCTTTTTATTCTTCTATTCGTCTTCTTTCTTCCTTCCTTCCTTCGATTCTCTCTCTTTCTCCTTACTTTCCTTTTATTTTCATTTTCATTGTATTATTATTCTTTTTATTTTATTTTTTTATTATTATATTATTTAAATTTTTTTTGAGGAGCTCTTATTAATCGGAGTTAAACTAATAGTACTTCGCATCCTTATCTGTTAAAAATGCAACCCCCATCATTCTGAAAGTGAAATATTATTCCACCATGACTTGCACGCCACTTCTTTAAACATATTAATTTGTCCATGTGTAGCAATTCAAATGCCTAATCTTGATTGCCTCCCTAATTCCACAAGCTATAAAGTGCATTATAAGTTGCAAAATATTCTTTTCCCCCCTTTGAATATGTAGAGCACAGCATTGTCGAAAATCTTAATCCAATCATAAAAAAAATATATATAGAAAAAAAAATCAAACTTTCATACAAGAAATTGTCAACGGCACTCTCTCTCTCTCCCCACAAATACAGTTTATGTCAAGTAGTATAGCAGCCAAAATTGATAAAAAATGGTTATATCAAATATTATTTGGGAGAAACCCTAAAATACAACTGTGTCTGGTTGGAGAGGACCACCATTCATGCTTATTGCTGCATTTAAGCAAAAAACTAAAAATACATAGTATATATTTGCCCAGCAAGCAAAGGACATATCAATTGCCTATCATTATTATTTATTAAATACACAGTATATACACCATCACCTCTGATGAAAATGAGCATAGAAATGTGTGCCACAGTTTTATTTTATCCAACCCCACACCACACCACACCCACTCCCCCTCCAACTTGCAAACCAATTTTAGGCTCTTCACTTCATTCCCATTTATGCGTCAAACACCGACCAAAACCACGAAAAAGTACCATACTAAAACTGGCATTGATGTGAAATTTTACATACAAGACAAAGAAATCAAGAACCACCAAAAACTACTACAAGTATTTGCATATATACACCAGGCACTGCGCATTATTAATATTGCTCATGAAAAATCGTTTTCAGCAACTTGCAACTTAATGCAGCTTGCAGAATGACGACAAATTACACTTATCGGACATTGATAAAAATCCCAAATGCAGTTGCATATATGATGATTGTGTGTGTATCAAGTTTCGACCATTCAAATTCCAAAAAGTTCTCTCTTTGCATGAGTATTTTCATTTAGCTGTGCAAGAAATTAAGGGGAATCGTGATCAATTCTGAACTAATCAAGAAAACATTCACTTAAACCAATTGGACAGAATTATGTCTATATATACTTAAACCGACTAGTGAGTTATTGCACTTCACTTGCATACTAACTCGCTCGTCATTGATTGATGTGCAGTCTAAGTATCACAGATAATTGCAAATGCAATCGCACTTGTCGTGTGAAGTTGGGTACGTAAAAACCGATCCTTGGTTAGGGTTCCTTCATTACTATATTTTCTATATTTGGCGATTTATTCATCTCATACATACTCTCCTGTGAACGCCACGTGTACGAAAATGATGATCATGACATCATCATGTACACTAGCATTGAATTGATATCGTTAAAATAGAACATGAAATACGTACTATGGATCCAAAAGGTTCTTTAGGTAGAAAAAAATCTTCATCCATATCAACACTACATATATGAATGATCCATATAAAATGTTATGGCCAAGTAATACATTGATTTCTAATACAAACCCCACTAATTAAACCATGATCGGCGAATGTTATCTAGAAATATATTAAACACGATCGGCGAATGTCTACGATCTCATGTAGTAAGATCTCTATATGTCAGTAGGCCATGTAGCTTAACGTGTTACGTATAATGGAATTGTGCACGTCATATATGTGAGAAACTTGTCCCGTTTCTTACCATTTGCTACTTGTAAAAAAAAGGCAGTATATATAAGGGGTTATTAATTCATCAAAACCAAGATATCAAATGTGGCGAACGAAAGAAAAGTTAAAATTTACTATGACAGGTAAAATGGAATGAAATAAGGCATGCAAATGCAATATCATCAGTGTTTCTTGATACATCAAATATGCCAAGGCAAATTTAAGTCCTCCTAACAAAATGTGCACCATAGAGCACTTGGCAAGTTACCAAAGAAAAAAACTAACAAAAACAAACCAATAGTCAGATATATAGATAGAACTATGAACAAAAACATGTCCACAAAAAGTACTACGTTCTAAGCATGAAGTCCAACCTATGTACTGACCTTGACATTTCTTCACATTAATTTCATCATTTGCTGCTGCAGTTAATATGTTCATCTCCTCCATTGAAAAAGAAACCAAAAAACCTTCAACTTCACCAATTTTCCGAATTCGCCCCACATTTTCTTCATTCCCTTTGACAATTGTAAACAAAGCTAGCTGAGATAAAGCTAACACATTCTGATCAAGAATTAGAGTGAATCATATATATCAGAAAGGTGGCCTTGCAGAAGCTCCACCTCCGCTTCCCCATCCAAACAATTCAGCCGAAAAAGGATAACTCCCAGGTGGCGGCGGTGGTGGTGTTGTATTGCTCCCTCCGCCGGAGTTATAAAACGAGCCTCCACCATCTCCGCCTCCCTCACCACCCTCATTCACATGACCACCCACGACCACCACCTCCAGCTGTGACACCAGACGACTGCGACGCGCTCGGCTGCGGCTGAGCCCGCCGCCGCCGCACCACCACCACCACCACCGCCGTCCTCTTCCTCCTCCAACGGCAGCCGCTCGAAGACCGCGTTCGCGAAAGAGGCCGCCATCAGGACCCACCGGCCCCGCAGCCACCAGCGGCCCCACAACGTTCCCCCCGACCACCTGCCCTGGCCGGCCGGACAGGAAAATGGAGATCCCTCCGGCCCCGGCGGCGCCGGAGGAGGGAGCACCGTCCCGGAGAGAGAGAGTATCTCGAAGCGGCCGTGCAGCGTCACCACGCTCCCCGCCGGCTGGCGGAGGGTGACGTTGGGCGACCGTGCGCTGGCGCTTGAGCACGCAGACGCCCCTCCCCGCCGCCGCGCGTAGACGGCGACGCTCTCGGCGAGCGTCGCTCCCGGAGGAGACCTCGAGGCACGTGGGACCGGAGGGCATTGGGCTGTTCGCGCGTGACGATCACCGGCGGCTTCGGCTTGTTCTTGGAGCCCGGGGCCGGCGCGGGGGCGTCGGCTCCCGACGGGGTGCCGCCGGAGCTGGTGGCGGCGTCCTTCTCCGGCGGGGAGCCCTTGGAATTGTCGGTGGACGGCTCGATTTCGGCGCTAGGGTTTTGCTGCTGAAGAGAAAACAGCGGATGATGATGAACGTAGTGAGAACCGGAACCTTGATGCTCGTAACCCGCCATTTTTACATCTAAATTTCTCTCTCTCTCTCTGTCTCTCACTAAATATAACTTACGGAATTTACCCAGAAAGAAAAAATGAAAAAATATATATTTATCTTGAAGGATCTTTTGGTACTAGCTAGTGTAATCTGACAAGAACAAGACTGAATGGAGTTAGAGAGAGAAAGGGCATCGATCAAATATGTTTGAGATCCACAGTAAGTACTAGTACCAGTACCAGTACCAGTATTGATTAATAATCCAAGAACTGATTGGACATCATACACAATATATTATTTATTTATTCTCCATCGCATCAAATGATGCATAAAAATGGCAAACAGCACAAGAATGAATGATGTAATTATACGAATTCTAGAAAAAGCAAATTTATCAGAAGCTACAGATACTTTGGAGTGAAGTGAAGAAAGATAAAATCCTCCGGGAACTGAGAGTGGTCACTGGATAGAAATGAATAAAGAAAGGAAAAGAAAGTGATAAAATAAAAGAGAGCTGTATATATATAGAAATATTAAATACTAGTGACAGACATGCACAAATATATACTACTATTTATTTTAGAGAGAGAGAGAAAGAAAAGCGGGTCATGCGCATAGAGTGCTGCTTAAAATTAGTCCATAGAAAAGAGAAAGAGAGAGAGAGATTGATCTGAGGGATGAGGAAGGCGGTGGAAAGTGTGCAGCAGTGAGAACAGGTGGAAGAAAAAAAAAGCAGAGCAATCAAATTACCGAGACAAAAATTCCTCGACTTACTCATTCCACTTCAATTTTTACTCCTCGGCTTTTTCGCCCTATTTTTGGGGTTATAAACCAAAAAACGATTCTGTCATGTCGGTTATTACCGTACCGAGCATCAGTGAATTTTACTTCTTACGGCATCTAAATGTGATTTGGGCAGAGATGTCAAAACGGGCGGCCCGGTCTGGTTGGGCCGGGCCGACATTTTCTTGGCTCAAAGTCGGTTTAAGGAAACGAAAATAGGTGTGGTTTTTTTTTTTTTTTTTTTTTTTTTTTTTTTTTTATGAACTATTACATCATACAAAATAATTTATTATAAGCCATAAGGTTAGACAGAATAATTTGTAACTTTACGCTAATTAGGGGTGATAAAATCGTGTTCGTTGTGGTTATGTTGCACTATTGTATTTTTATAGCCTGCATTATTAGTGTGACAGTTACAATTTCTACCAAGTATTTTAGTTGCTCAATTGTCCGCCAAGTGAGTTACCACACCAATGTTGTTACTGGTGGAGATATGAATCTCTCAGATCGGACTTGAATGACCAAATGAAGGTATATATATGCCGAAATGGATTCACGATAAATAACTGTTAATATTTTTTATCTTATGATTTGCACATTTTTGTACTTTTTAAACATTATTTTTACTGCTCATTTGTGCGTGATTTGCTTGTATTTATGTGGTTTTGAAGTCCACTTGACATATTTTGCATCATTTTAGGTTTTGCAGTGTTTTCTTTATTTTTAGTAGTTTTTCTTATATTTTCTTAGAAATTATTTTTATTATTCAAACTTGAGGAATTCATTTTCAAGCCTCGACATATCTTTGGTGCGAGGATCGACCGAAAACGACGAGAAATGTGGCCATATTCATTGTCGCCTCACGCACTCGCTCGATGGATATATTCGTTGTCGTAATACAAGTATAACTCCAAAACCACTAGTGAAATATGCCTCCAACTTATATAATGGAAATTTGAGAGAAACCTCTAAGACTTTTGTATTTACAATAATCCCAAATTCTGAGGCGGAGAATGGTAAAAGGCAGCTTTAAGTGGAGACGGTGCGCTATGACCTCGCTTGTGGCAGGTTTTGGGTGGAGCCAATAACTCTCTGAAGAAAGTCTCAATCGACACAAATCAAATGTCAAATGAAACCAAGAGGAATTGCTAAATTTCATATGAAGATACCGATGACTGATTCCGTATATTTTTCTACCTATCGACCACGAAAATTGATCGACTGACTGACTGAGGGTTTTGGAATGCTGCAGCTAAGCAGTCGATCAACTGCAATGATGAGGTTGTTTGATTTTGGCGAAAAAAGAGACCATTTTGCCCTTATCTATATATGCTTCCCACCCATTATCCACAAAGAATATCCTCATTTTGGCTTGTTGGGGACATTGACAAAGTCCCCATCTCTTCAAAACTCAATTTTCATTTTCTTAGATTTACATTTTTAGTTTAGTTTCAGTCATCAATGTAATTGTAGTATAACTTGGTACGGATATTCTTCAAGACTTGACACCTCTTAGAGATTTGGTTCTTGCATATTTTAGTTTGGTAATGATAATTCATTCCGCTTGATTTCTTGCTTTGTAGTTATTAATTGTTGTTGTTTTCTTTAATTATTGTTGTAGATTAATGGTTTCTAAAATGTCTAAAACTTTTCTCATGTTGTTGAGTTTGTTCTTCATATTTATCATTTACTATTTTTTAAAAAACCCCATTGAATCTCTTATGAGTTCTTCAAACTTTAAAGACACTGTCAATGAAAAACAACACTGTCAATGAAAAACAACAACATATATTGAAAAACCCCATTTTCTTGTTGGGTATTGAATACAACACTGTCAATGAAAAACAACAACAATTCAATCGTTATGATTTGAGAAATGAATGGAATATATGATAAGCTTAACACAAATAACAAATATGATATCACTAACACTGTGGTAAAGCCCATAATAAGTACGGGTTTTCGATCATATTTATCTGCAATGGCTCCCCAAAATACAGATGTCAAATCTCTTCCAAGCATGTACGAGGACCCTTCATAATTAAGTTGACTTTGAAATTCAATGGAAAAATAGTAAACTAAATTTAAAGACAAGTGTTAGAAAACATATGAGTAATTACAAGGTTATATTTAAAAGACAATGCTGACTAGTCAAACTATACAATTTCCGGAATAGTAAGACATATGCTAGGAAGCAGTTAGTGAGAATCCATCAAAATTAAAAGGTATACAATGAATTATCACTGCATGAGGTATACTAAGAACAACAAAACACAATACATGAATCATCACTGCATGAGGTGTACTAAGAGGTAGACTTGAACAACATTCTTGACAAAAAATTGAACAACAGCAGAAGTAGGAATAATAGGAGCAGACTTGACAAAAAATTCAGGACGTATCTCTACATTCTTAACATAAAAAATATCATCGGAGTGGCCAAGGTGGCGACAAAACCAGCAGAACGACGACAATTTTTCAAGCTCGACACGAGAAGCACCACAACGAACGATGATTTTTCGGGATAAGGGTTTTTCCAAATTAATTCCTACACAAACACGAGCGTAATCACCACGAGTTTCACTTGAGGTCGGTCCATCTGATTTTAAGAAAACGCCCACTAAACGAGCATAATCACCACGAGTTTTACCTGAATCGCCTACCGAAACCGCTTCCGGAGACCTTTCAGCACTGACAGGAGGTTGGGCTTGGGTTTTGGAGAGCGTGGGAAACACCGGGGTCGGGGCCAGGGAAGGACGTTTTCCGGCCATCCTTGCAGCGTCAGCTACAACCGAAACTTCTCTCTCTTCGAGCTAGGGCTGCAAACGAGTCGAGCGGCTCATGAGCGCTCGCGAGCAGCTCGAGTCAAAGCTCGACTCGAGCTCGGTCAAACTCGAGCTCGAGCAGCTCGAGCTCACAAACGAGTCGAGCTCGAGCACGTCACTAATAAGCTCGCGAGCTCGACGAGCTGCTCGATTATGTGTGGATTTACTAAAATACCCCTATTTAATAGTATTAATTACAAAAATACTGTAATTTTATTAGATTTAAAACTAAAAAACTCGAGCCGAGCTCGAGCTTTGTCGAGCCGAGCATTGTCGAGTCGATCTCGAGCCGAGCTCGAGCATGCTCATTTGCTTGTCGAGTCGAGATCGAGCATCAATCTTTCGAGCTCGTCGAGCTCGAGCTCGAGCACATATAAAAAATAGTCAATCCTGCCTCGAAATCGTGAATGCTCGACTCGACTCGATTCGTTTGCAGCCCTACTTCGAGCGAAAAATGAGAGAAATTTGGGTTATACCCAACGATTAAGTTCGGGGAAGGAACAACGTTATTAACATCAGCATAAGTGGTCTGGGCAATTGATTTGGAGTGACTTGCGTTAATTTGTTCGCAAATACCTTGTACAAGAGAAAGGGGATCGGCAGCGGAAATGGTCGAATTGGCCACAATTGGAATGCGATTCTTGAAATTGACACCTGGGTTGGTGTCGACTTAGTGTGGGGGAGGCTGGAGTACCTCCAATTCGGCCGGAGAGTCAACGGCCGGCGAGAAGCCATTTTTATGCAAAAGGGGATCGGGACCTCTTTTTTCAGAAAGTCTTCGATTGAAAGGATTGGGGAGGGGTTTTATGAAATTGGAAGTGAGGACAGGTAGGTTGAGGCCACCAGAGGGTGAGGCTTTGATTTTTCCGGTTGGAAGTGAGGACAGGTAGGTTGAGGCCACCAGAGGGTGAGGCTTTGATTTTCCGGTTGGAAGTGAGGACAGGTAGGTTGAGGCCACCAGAGGGTGAGGCTTTGATTTTCCGGTTGCCGGGCAACGGCGACGAGGACCCAGAAAAAACAGAAATTTTTGAGGGTTTTTAAGAATTACGGATGCAAGCTGGGTTTGCTTGGGATAAGTGATTTCGTTGTTGATGGCTGAAGTTGATTGACCGGATTTGTATGGGTTTACAGGATTCCATACATGGAGTCGTCGGAGGTGTGGGGTAGAGAGGAGGAGGAGAAGAGTTTTAGACCGACGAGGAGGGTAGGGTTTATTTTCGTGGTTAAAATAAATTTTAATTTAGAATATCTTAAATTTTAATCTTAACTAATACGATATACCAGAACGTCTTTTTTTAAGACGTTCTAGATATTGGATTTACTAGAACGTCTTAAAAAGAGGCGTTCTGGTATATAACACTTTTATTACGAGAATGCCACTGGCTTATATTCTAGAACTTCTTTTTCTAAGGCGTTCTAGATTGACTGTTCTAGAATATATTTTCTTCACTAGTGTGATCAGTAAATACGCTTTTTCAAACTTTTTCGATTTTAAATTTTTTTAGAAAAAACGTAAAAATAAACCGTATCCTATCATTTTAAGGCACGTGGGGATGATTTTGACCCGGTCTCTATAGAAAAGTATCACCGAGCATGTGCGTATTTACATGTGTCGTGTAATTCGATCAACAACTAAGATACGATCAATCGATCAACTTGCTTGGTTGGAAACGCGAAGCGAAAAAGAGTCGTGATTTTGTGAAGGTGGCACAGGGTGATTTCTTTGTCATAAAACCACGAGAATCGGGTATTGATCGTTAAATACGCTTTTTTTATTTTTTTAATTAAAAAACCGAGGAGAACTAATTTTCCTTGGAAATTTACCAAAGGAAATAGATTCCCCACATAAATCCCGAGGGGATGCATCCCCTCGGTTTTCTAAAATTAAAAAAATCGAAAAAACCAAATAAAATAGAAAAATCAAAAAAATAAACCATATATCCTATCATTTTACGCATGTGGGGTGGTTTTGACCCGATCTCGATAGAAAAATATCACCGAGAATGTGCGTATTTACACGTTTCGTGTAATTCGACCAACAACTAAGATACCATCGATCGATAAACTTTTTTTTGTTGAAAACTTGAAGCGAAGAAGCGTCATGATTTTGTGAAGGTGGCACGAGGTACGTCTCGTTGTCATAGAACCACGAGAATCGGAGGTTGATCAGAAAATATGACTATTTTTTTTTTTAAATAAAAATTCGAAAAAAAATAAAATAGAAAAAGCGTAAAAATAAAATAAGTCCTATCATTTCACGCACATGGGGTATTTTTGACCTAATTTCGATAGAAAAATATCATCGGGCATGTGCGTATTTACACGTGTCGTGTAATTCGACCAACAACCAAAATACGATCGATGGATCAACTTGTTTGGTTGGAAATGCAAAGTGAAGAAGCGTCGTGATTTTGTAAAGGTTCCACAAGGTGCATTTCGTTGTCATAAAACCATAAGAATCGGGTGTTGATCGGTAAATACGCCTTTTTTTTTAATTTAAAAGAAAACAAGGGGAACAGTTTTCCCTCCAAAAAAAACCGAAGGGAACTATTCCCCCCATAATTTCCGAGGGGTTTCCGAGGGGCACTGTGCCCTCGGTCCCAAGCCCTAAATAGCAGCGGGCTCACCCCCGCTGCCTCACTCTGGTTTTACGCAGCAGAAAAAATAAAAAGGAGAAGAGAAGCCGCCGTCCGCCCGCCGTCTCTTCGCCACCTCCACTTCCGCTGTCGCCACAGCCGCCATCGTCCTGGAAAGAGAGTCCACCATCGCTTCACCACCCGCCGCCTCTCGTCTCCAACCTCAGCCAAACCTCCACCCCCGCCTGCCACCGAGCACCGCCAACGAGATAAGTCCAGTTTGATCCTTTTTATTAGTTATTCACTTTTATTTTTTTTGTATATCTTTGTTGAATTATTATATAATTAGTAGATAATTAGTATTAAATATTAGGATTTAGTATTTATTTAGGGATTAGAGTTTAAAATTCGGGTTAATTAAGAATTATTTACCTAATATAATTAAATTAGGAGTTAATTACATAATTATTCTTCAAATAAAAGGGATGAACCCTAATTATTATGGTAACATAGCAAATGCCAAAATTCTAATTTTGAGGCAATAGTTTATTATGGAAGTAGTAGGTAAATGGGAGACTAAAACCTAGATTGAGGGAGCACATCTCTTACCATCTCTTATATATAAAGATAGGACTCAGACCACGATTCTAACTAACTTGCTTCTACGCATATTTTTCATACAAAAACTCTTGCTCTATCACTTTATACAAGTTTTAACTTCAATATCGGAAGGCTTACATTGAGCTGTCTGACTTAAACTTTATTTTGAAGGTCGCTCGAAATCGAGAAGAGAGTTTGAGAAGTTGTGACCTCTTGATTGATTAGCCAATTTTTTTTATCACATCAATATCTATAGAAGAACCGTTATTTCGAGTGTATCACAGAATATATTTGTTACTAATAATTTATCATGTATACTTCCTAGGTTGACACACTGCATAATCACTAGACTAACTTATACGATAGTCGAGAAAATAATATATAAATAATTAATTAGGCATAGGATATTGATGCGATAAAAAAATTTGGCTAATCAAGCAAGAGGTCACAACTTCTCAAACTCTCTTCTCGATTTCGAGCGACCTTCAAAATAAAGTTTAAGTCGGACACCTCGATTCTTCTATAAAATCAGATAGGGCTCCATTATAGAGCATCTGAGCCCTTAATTATTTTTTTCTTTTTATTTTTCCATTCTTTTTTTATAAATGCACGGTGGGGTGAATGTCACGTGTTATATAGGATTGCGTAATGGAGCCCTATGTAATTCTATAGAAAAATTCCTCGAAATAATGGGTGAATTATTATGATTACGTACTCGTAAAAAGTCAAAGTTTGAATGGACCGAAATCCCGGCCGAATAACGGCTAAGAATTGTGGGTCTTGAGGTAAGCAAGTTGCCTGAATATCTCACGGTGTCCCCAAATAGCCCCCACCCACAAAATTTTCTTTTACCAACTCAAACATTGCTATAAATTAATTAATATTTTACCCCATTAATTCTAATTCCTCACATGTCCCCAACACCAAATATAGGTCCACGAATAAAAGGAACGAAGGGATAAAGCACTTTATAACTTCAGCGGCCTTCTGGCTGGATCCATGTTACAAATACGAGATTAGGATTTCAAATATTGTATAATTATTTATTTTATATTCATTTATATTTTATTAATATTAATTAAATATTATTGAATAATATTATAATACTAAATTATTTACTTTTTAAATATGATTCGACATAAAATGTAATATAATAATATATAGTTATTTTTAATAAAAAAAAATTTGATATCTAGAATAAAAAATTGAGGACTTTTAATTCAGTAACAAACAATATGTCCATATAATTCTAAATATTTTAAAATAACGAATACTAGTTCAAACAGGCTTAGAGCATCTTCATACTTAAAGTCTATTATTATGTATTTATCATATTAATTGACTTAAATCTTGAATAATTTGAATAAATTTAAATAAGAATGGGCTAGATTTACAAAAATATATAATAAAAAAAATCCAAAATTAAGGATGGCGGTGGAGCCATTCGAGTTTACCGGTTGAAATGAAGTTTATTTTTAATTATAATATATCAATCATTTTTAATACATAATATTCTAATATTATTATTATTATAAATAACTAAATATAAGATAAAAAAATTGAATCAATACAACAACAAATTAATAATATAATTATAATATAATTATTAGCTTATTCATAAGTTTATTTATTATTTATATTTTTCTTATTAATGTATATTATTCATAAATAATATAATTGTTAATGTATATAACAATGTTGTTAAAGGCTTGCCTATGATTCACATAAACTTTGCTAAACTTGAGGTTTCTTCGAAGCATTTCGCCTAAAGAAAGAGTTAAAAATGAGAGTCGACTTAGAGTTAATTGTCTCTTCTGTGTAACATGAGATTTTTAATTGAGTTTTAACTATATTTCTTATTTTTGTAAATCAACTATCTCAAAATTAATTGCGCGACATTGTTTTACAAAAACTAATACAAAATATTTTGTAAAGGATTTACAAAAAATAGGGACTAAGATTTCTAAATTTGAAGTCCTAATTTGATGTGTTTGTGCTTCATATTGGACAAACAAATAATACTGTTCATTTTAAAACACTAATATTTTTTTATCAAAAAATCAATACCTTATTATAAAAAAAAAAAACTATTACAAAAGGTTCTCAAGGGGGGACTATTAGGTTAAAAAAAAATCCATCGATTCTAAAAACCTATCAAAAAGAAACCAAATTTGTTCCACCAATCACCAAAAAATAAAATAAGAACAAAAATACTTACTACTAAAACAAAACATCACAGTTACCAAAAAATAACTTCCTTTTGGAGAAACTTTTACTACTTGTGCATACTTCAAAAACTTCCCCAAAAATAAAGGGTACAATATTTCAACACACAACATCATTAATATAACCTAGCAACTCCATCAGTATTTCAGTAACAAACTAAGAGTCTAAGATTACCAAGTTAACACACATACAAGTACGTAGAAAACAGATATATATTAATCAAAATATAAATATCCCTTCAAAAAAAATTAAAAAAAAATCCACCAGTCGACATCTTGAAAGACTTGGACATCATTTATTTGTTCTCTTCCTGAAATTTAGAAATTCAATTACATCTTTCTCCAATTGTTTCTTCATGTCGTTGGTATCGCTCAAGAGAATTGTACACAATACTTAGCCCTCAATAAACGTCTTCCACCACGCCACGGACACATAAACATAAAATGATATAGGTACAGTATCAAATCAAAATAAAAATTCATTTATAATAAGAATACAATCAGCTTTCAGGCTTGCATTTTCGTAAGGGAGTCCCATAAAATTTTCCATGTGATTAATTAGAGAAATTCCACAGTCCCATGGCTCTCACCAAGTCCCTTCCACGCGAACTTAACATCTTCAATGACAAATCGCTCAATATCTCTGCTTTCGGATGTTTTATCTCTCTTAGAAAAATAGCTATTTGGATTTATGTAAAATAAAAAAATATATAAATAATATAAAAAAAATCAAATCGTAAAGTGTTAATTCTGTTACAAGAATATGCATTTTCCAAAGAGAGAGAGAGAGAGAGAGAAGTTCGATGTGACTTACCACAATATTGTGAAATTTCTCGTAAAATAAAAATCTCTCGTATTATCCAGATATTGAACTTTTTCCTCAACAAAGTTGATTAGAACAGCAAAAAAATAATACAAAAAAACATATGCCCTGCAACCCAAATGGGAACAAAAATCTAGTAAAACTCAACATTTTGCTACATAAATAAAAATAAATTCAGAAAAATCAAATGAATCCAAAATATTACGCTCATGTTTTTACTTACGTAATCATATAAACTCAAATTTGTTGATTCACCTATTGTGTTCACCCAAGATTCCCAACAACCCCTCACTTTCACACCAAAATCTATGTCTCTCTGAACGCCAGTGGCCACTCTAGATACAACTAATTAAAAATAAAAAAGAATTAAATAAAACACATGTCAATTGAAAAAACAAAATACAATGCTACCTAATTAACTTATAGAATGTTGAGTAATCATATAGAAATATTTTTAAGTCTATGTTTATTCAGCAGCAATACCCATGTGTAAATTATAGCAGTGCTCACATATCGACCATCGTTTAACGTTGCCATAGATTCAACAGAAACGTAGTATTCACCGCAATGTGCAAAAATATTTGATCCTGGCCTGTAAAAATAATTAATAGAAATGAAAATGTAAAAACACATCACATTTTGAGTTATTTATTTAATCTCTCCATACTGCTTACTTACTTTTTCACATATATATTTTGTGGAGAAAAGCAGTAATCAACAATATATTTTTCCTTCCTACTCATATTGGTAAATAACTTGTTGTTCTTCCTCATAAATAACCGTTGAAAATCATTGTCTTTGTTTATATTCCAATGATCATCTGTTTGAAAAAAAAAATCATCAAAAATATAATACTTCAATAACCATAAACCAATACTTCATAGTAGAAAACTAAATACTCCAAATTGCACAACTATAGAAATTGATTAAAAACATGAGCTTTTGCAAAAAAAGAAAATGTTGTTAGAAGACTTTACCTGGAATGTCAGCTGCTTCTTGATCACTTCTCCACATTTCTCCAACAGCTGCATTCGTATCATCATCGGCAGGAAAACTCTCTTCAGACGCTAATAGCTCAAAGCTAGGCATAGGCATACTTAAGTTTTTACACCCATTTATGATTTGCCTAAATTTTATCAAATATTCTTTTGCACTTGTTCAATTGACCAAAACTTTTGGCTTTCAGACATATTGGAGAAAGAGTCTGAACAATTTTTCTCTCGAGCATTATGTGTCAATTTCAATAATTGCTTCTGATGGACATGGCTGACAATACTCATGTCTCTATTTAGAAAGAGAATCGCTTCATGAGTGTCTGACAAGTCAGACAGTATATAGTTAAATACAAAGAAACAATATATCACCAATATATTAAAAAATATCTTGAAGTACAAAAACTAACAATTGATAGAACTTACATCTTGTGATATTCTCCGGATTTTCTCATTGTCCATTTCATCATTAGGAAACTCAAACGGGATAAATCTAGTTAACTATCTAGCCCTTCTTTTTTGCACTGGTTGACCACTCCTTGAGATTTCTTTCCCTCTATCTCAACTCTTTCATTATCCACCAAACCTTCTTCATTTGTTCCTGAAACTTCTTCAGCTTCAAATCCTGACCTTTTATGTTCTATATTCTTCTTTGTGTTTGACGAAATTGGATACGTGCTCAACATCCATTCACCCTGCCCCCAACCTCCAGCAAAAAGATCTTTATGCATTATTCGCTTAAACTTCTCTATCGTCCAATGATTAGCATGTATTTGTCTTGATTTTTATATGTATTTGGGTCGTATTTTAGTTGGATTTGTTATTGATTTCGGTATAAGTTGGATAGATTGAGCATATTTTTATATTTATGTATCTCTGATTTATTTTACCATATTTTATGACTATTTTAGGAATTTTGAAGTATTTTGGTCTATAAATAGTCGAGTGTGGGCCTACGAGTGGAGTTTTAGCGAAATCAGGCCTCGATTAGACATGTTACCGCTGACACTGGGTATGATGTCCACACTGGTTTACCCAGTGTCCGCACAAATTCGGGATTTTAAAGTCCTCATCCCATAAAACAAAACGGCCCATGTTCGTGCCTTTAAAACGAGAGGCGCCCAGCAGCACAGAAGACACGCGAGACACGCCCAACTGGGATTTCTTCCTTCTCTCGAACCTCTTGGGATTGACAACCCCAAGAGTGTTCTTTGTTTTCTCAACTTTTCTTCTTTTTCTCTCAATTCAAACTCTAAATTTAGTAGATTTTAGATAATTTCTTAGTTTTTATAAACCTTAGATTAATTACTTTGTAGTTCTTAGTTTTATTTTGCGTTTGGACGATGTTACTCTTCTTCATTAATTAGTAAGTTTTCAATTTCTCTTGCTTAATTAGTTTCTCATACTTTTAATTATATGCTTGTTAGAAATTCTTATTAGGATAATTGTTCTGCATCCACCCCCCCCCCCCCCACCCCACCCCACCCTCAAGCTTTTCATGGTTCTTGGAAGTGTTGAATTTGTGTTATTGGATATGTTGATGATTGTTGGCTAAAATTCACGGGTCTAGTGCCTATAATCATTCAAAACTATCAATTGGGATTGTTGGGTACTTAATCGACAAGTTGAGATTGATAACCCTAGCTTGTAGGTAAGGTGTTCGATGAAATGCTCAAGTGGTCGTGGAGATGATTCTAGAGCCCTAGACCCCCATTTTCTTACATATTTCAAAGTTTTTTATTTCTTTGTTCGTCGTTTAAGACAACGTCTTGATTCCAAGTGTTTAGATAACTTTTCGTTATTTTCTTATTCGTGAAAACGAATACAAAAAGAACCTCCGATTAGTTTTCCTCGAGAGATTCAACTCGATTCAACTTGCCAACCTAGAAGCGAACTCGTACTCTTGCGAGCGAACTTTTTAAACTTGACAAACATATTATTTAAAAGTAGGTACAGAAAGTCTGAATCATCCAATGCTGAATCAAAGGTAATGAGGATGATTTAGCGCGTCTCTTCCATTTAAGCCTGTGCAACACAACCGCTGACATTATTTGATGTGGGGCGCTTACGGAAGGTTTCAACCCCCTTGTAAAGACGATCAAGAATGTACGAACACCAATTATATGAAGAAATTTTTTCCACATCACTAATACACTGGAGAAGCCCCTAATCCACCCTTCGACCTAAGATTGGGCCAAAAAAGAGGAAATGCTATAAGTATAAACAATCTTTGAAAGTCAGCACCCCCTGCATCTCCAGACTTTTCCTCAACAACATATTTCATAATCTTCAAACTCACCTTACTCGTAACCCCATACTTCTCATCCCACTCAACCAGTAGGCCCATACTATCTGGCATACCTTTCTTTACATCAGTTCTAACTATGTCCAACCCTAAATTTGGCAACATAAACACATCATGTATATCTTCGGCTGTGACAACAAAACTATTTGTATCATTAATTTTTAACATCTGGCTACAACCATTAAATCTTTCTACAAGCCATTATATGAGTTCCGTTTTAGTGACATCAATCCCTGTAACACTCAGCATCCCTCCAAACCTAATGTCTTGCACAACTTTCTTTTGTGCAGACTTCAAACCCGCAATAATCCCACATATACCGTTAGGTTTATAATGAATGACAAACTCAGGGTCATATATCCTACAAAAATAAGAAGAAATAAGAAACAAAATATTTTAGAAAGAATTATTAACATAAAAACTAACAGTATCTACTAAAAATTGATAGGAAGAGTAATATTTGATAGTAGAAAACTAACACTTTTCAGAAAATAATTGTGCAAACACGGAAAAACTTGTTCAAAAATTTAAAAAAAAAAGCTAAATACTCACATTCGTTTCTTTTTTCCATTTTATATCTTCTGTTTCTTCCAGGACTTTCTTCCTCTTCATTCCATAAACTTTTTCTCCTTAATCGGGGTTGGAGCTTCCTTCTCTTTAATCGGGGCTGGAGCTTCCTTCTCCTAAATCGAGGCTGAAACTTCCTTCTTAATCGGGGCTGGAGCTTCCTCCTCCTTCTTGAATCTTCCCGGGACCTTTCTTCTCCTTAATAAGGGTTGGAGCTTTCTTCTCTTTTACAAACCTTTCTTCATCTTTCCCGAATCTTTCTTTTCCTTTACCGGCGTATGAAGATCTTGTTGATATCTTTTTACTTGTTCTTTAGTACGCATTGTTGTAGATATTGAAAATAGGAAATATAAAATATAATCATTTATATTTCTGTTATCAGATATTATACATAAAACCTATAAACTCTTGCATTCATAGAGTAATGCAGAATACGCCATTTATCAGCATCAATTATTATACACCTCTCTCTTGGTCTCTATTGGAAAGCATTATATAGCCTAGAATATGAAATTAAATTTCCAAAATCCTTCAGAAACTTAAAACCCTATAAGTCTTGCATTCACAATACTCATTCAGAAAATAACATCGAATATGAAATTACTTTCCAAAATCCGTCTGAAAACAACATCGGATATGAAATAATTTTTCAAAATCCATTTGAACCCCTAAATTGGAATAATATGCGGTAACTCAAACCCTAAAATAGGAAATATGTGACCTCAAAATACTAATCTCGAAACTGAAATCTTCAAATCGAAATAAATTTACTTTTGATAAATCAACCGTGAATGGAAAAGTGGTTGGTGCTTGGTGAAAAACTGACAAACAGACGCGCTGAATGAAGAGAGAGAGATGGAGATTTAGGATAAAATTGTAATGGAAGGATGAGCGGAATGAATCTAGAGTTAAAGTATAATTAAAAAAATTATAATTATGCCATCGGGTAGGAATCGGGTCATGGCTTGGCCTAACGGGAGAGACTCGTTAATCTGAACTTACACAAATTTTTGCCTTATTTAAATACATGGAGCTTATAACCTATCTAAATAAACTATAAGATAACTTATTGTTATTACCAAACATACACTTTATCCTATTAAAACTCCCATTTTTACCATATTTAAAAACTAAAACTTATTTATTTATATTGTGAGCTCGGTTTAATATGATAATATTAATACTTTAGCTCAAAATCTCATTCAGCAATTGCAGTATATCTCGTAACTCTTCTTTGATTTCATCACAATCTCTAAAATGAGGTAAATGACTTCAAGTATTTAATATCGATTACAGTATTCAACAACTAAATATTGTTAGGTTCTAATATTTTACATGAGTTTTTTTAATTGGGAATTTTAACAGAGGTAAAAGTATGGAGATAATTATCTCATTTGATTATGATTTGAGATTGTTAATATTTCATTTAATTTCTATTGAAAACCACTTGTTGTAGACATTGAATATTTTAATTGTTTAGTTGATAAATTTTCATATTCAAATATTTGAAGAATGAAGTTAAAATAAAGTAATTTAAATTTCTATTATTAATTTTTCAGAAACTTATTATTGTAATTTTTTATAATAAACAACTTAAAGTATGTGGAATCATGCCACTATATGTCGTATAATTATATTTAGGGATAAAAATTATAAACATCTTGTTTTATACGTATTTTTTTAAGTTTGCATTTTAACGTTTTTTTTTTTGTAATTTAATGCATCATATACTATATGAGATTTTGAAAATGTAACCTCCGGCCAACCAACTTGCCCGACGCGAAGGAACTCACCTAAACTCGCGAGTGATGTTGCATTATTTCAAAATCATATACTTTAGGATGTATTTATCAAACATGTTTACTTGAAAATGCATTTTATCAATTTACCTGAATTTTTAATTTTTAAAGTTTATAACACACACACACACATACACACACACACACACACACACATATATATATATATATATATATATATATATATATATATATGTGTGTGTGTGTGTGTGTGTGTGTGTGTGTGTGTGTGTGTGTGTGTGTGTGTGTTTTGAATCTATTTTTAATATATATTATATCAAATTAATAATTTTTATGATAAAAAGCTGATTAGGCAAATACAACACAAATACACAAGATTAAAGATTTCAATATTTAATATACATAAAGTCTATTACAAGATGGTTTAGCAATGTAGGACATAAATAAAGTTGAACAATACATGTTAAAACTTACATAAGTTATAAATCTAGTCATATAAATAATGAGACCTTCTACGCAGGAGCGTAGCTAGCCCGATCTACCACTCCTAGCCCAAATTTGCTAACCCTAGTTCTAACATAATTTTTTTACTATTTCTAATATAATAATAAAAAAAAGGTTTAAAAGGGGCCCAAAAAGTTTGGGCTAATTAATGCCCTGGGACATGGGAGCACCCCCTGGCTCCGCCCCTGCTTCTACGGTGCCGTGAGGGCACCATTCTTCACTTAATCATAACAATTGGATCAAAAGTTGGCTACAGATATTGGTAAATGTATTGATAAAAATGTAGGGGGTGGAAGACATCGTGCATTCGAGACACCGTAGACATTTCCATAAGTATAATATTGTTCCAAAATTTTAGTAAATAAAAAATTATTATGTTTTCAAGATACATAGTAGCAGGATGCAATTTTGTACATGAATATAAATGGAAAAACATGTAGGTGTTTGGACAATGGAGAGAGTATACCATGGTTCCAGGTGCACCTTACAAGGTGCAACCTGTAATTTAATTTATCATCACATATAACTGACATGTATCATCATATATAATTAGTACATATCATCACATATAACTGATACGTATCATCACAAATAATTAAAATTTCAAACCTAAAATCTAAAACCCTGAAATTAAAAAAATAAATATAAAACAAAAAATTAAACCCTAAAAATGATAAATTAATCCCTCAAATGAAAAACTAAACCCCAAAATTGAATATAAACTCTAAATTATTAATTTCTATCATATATCATCACATATAACTGACACATATCATCACATATAACTGGTAGAATGATAGAATTTTTTCGCGACCCTAAAATGGAAAATTATATTAAAAAAAATAAAAAACTAAACCTAAAAATGAAAAATTAAACTCTAAAATGGAATACTAAACCCTAAAATATAAAACTAAATCCTAAAATGGAGAATTAAACCATAAACTCAAAAATTTTATCACATATCATCACGTATAATTGAATGATAATAAATTTATACAGGCTGCACCCAGATGCACCTAATAAATTACCTGAAAAATACATCTTATCTGATACGTGAATATTTATTAAATAATCTAAAGGTTAAATCAGTATTTTCCCTATTTAATCCCTAGTAATCCTGGAAAACAAATGCACTGGTGGAGAATGTATCTTATAACCCAATAAATATCCGAATCAGCTGGAACAAACGTCCATCAACTTAATACGAACATTGTGGGCTTAAATAATTTGATAAAATTATCATATCGCATCCCAACAAGCAAACGAGGCATATATGTACAGTTCAAGAATGAAAATGTAGATCTGGCCGTGCTTCTTATTTTATTAGAAAAGAAAGTCAAATGTTTTTTTTCTAGCCAAAGTCAAAGGATTGTTGATTGATTGATATGGAAACTAACCTAAAAATTCTTAGTGGCCAAGTAAGTGCCTCGAGTCATACCACCTACTTACTTGATCAATTTGGTGGGAAAGATAAGTTTTCAAGAAATCAAGCAAATTGAGGAATGTATTTTACACTAACGATAGACGAGTGAGTTTTCACATGCTTATATATATGCACATGATGAAACAACTCCAAAATATGCCCACGCACACGCACTTTTGTACAAGGTTTTGTTGAGCAATTCTATTCCACATCAAAATCATGACATATATGGTTAACCAACATCATTTCAGGGTGATTTGTGAATACACCGGTTGTGATCGTATATAGATTCTATTGTCGTCAATGCAGTTAGAAAGTATACAAAAGAGACATTTTTAAGACGTAAATAACCCACTGGATTAGGTTCAAATGAGAACCATGTTCCTATATGTGATGGATCAGATTTTTTGTATATTTCCTTATTTAATTAAATGTATTAGGATTGTATAATAAAAGCACTACTGGTCTATATAACTGAAAATATTAATAAAGCACTGTAATTGTATATTAAAAGCACTGCAGGTGACATGGTTACATTTGAACCCACCCGAATAACCACTTGTATAAATAAACAATTAAACTACTTTAATCACTAATAAATATAGTCATTGATCAATCAAGAGAACTCTTACTAGAATCATATAATAGTGGCTCGTGAAGCCGTTGAAAGACATTCATTCTATAACCCAAGTGGGGGAGATGGGATAAGATGACTCGCAATATGTTGTTTGAGATGTGATGGCTTCAATTGGCATATTGTGTGCCCATCAACAATCACTTGGGACCCTTTTGTTTTTTGCCTAATGTGTGAGTTGGGTTTGTTCATATTGATGCCTTGAACTTTCCATTTTAGACATTGTTTTCTTGGGCCCATTTCATTTCACTTCTTGTTCCCTCTTGCAAGTGCACCATGGCTCGTCTTGTTTGGTAATCAAAATAAAACTTGGTGCTTTTTGGAAAAATTGTGCATTCACGGTATTAATCCACTTATGGTCCATCATGAAACCATTTTTGATTGCCCGTTTTCAGTATATGTGATTCTCTATTCTATAATGATGGTGTTTCATGACTACCACGCACACACATATATACCTATGTTATCATATTAATTATTAAACATAAATCAAGTATAAATTGTGGGGTTTTATAATATTATATTTTTTAAATGTGACTATTCGTGCGGTGAAACAAATTTGACAACAAACAATTCTGAAATTGACGATCTCGCCCTCATTTTCAGTGTGATGCCTTTCTGGCTAAATCATTTTCCTTGGTTTGGCGCATCAAGAATTGTAGTCAATGCCGCTCCCGAGAATTGGGTGGCCTAAGGCGAAATTCTACTTAGGGGCTCTATAATTCTTGTCCTTGTGTCTTTGAATAAATACAATATTTATAAATTGAGATAATAAAAAAAGAAAAAGAAAAAAAACTTGTAATATCTTGCACTATTCTTTAACTAAAACGAATCAGACATTCCTCGGCTTTCATTCGTAAAAGGGGGAGTTAATTATTAAAAAAAGAATCGACCGTTCAAGTATCCCCGATTGCATGGGAAAAGTGGCAGGAAAAGAAAGAGATATATGGGGTATATATCAATCTATATTGAATTGCCGATACAGAAATAATAAAATCCAATTTGATTAGATGGAATGCGGATTTCCTATAGGTAAGAAAGAAATTCGATATAGTAGTTTGCATTTTTTTTAATTGTAATTTAATGCATCATGTATTACACGGAATTGTGAATATACATTTCCGATAAAACAATTCGCCCCAATTTGCCACAACTCTCCTCATGAACTCAGTGAGGATGGGTCTTTTCAAACCTATATACTTAGGATGCGTTTTTATCAAACTCTTACAACTCACATGAACTCACGAGTGAGGATTTTCAATATGTATAGTTTAGGTTGCATTTTATCAAACTCTTATACTTTATGATACATTTTGTAAAAACTCACCTGAACCTTTTATTTTTTAAAAATCTAATAAGTATTTTGTTTTGAATCTATTTTTAAAGTATACCATATCAACTCAATAGTTTTTTTGATGGTAAAAAACACGTTAGGCAAGACACACACACACGATAAATGTTTTTTAAATATATAGAAAGTCTAACAAAATATAATTTAGCAATGCAATATATAAAGACATGGTTCATAATTGACTCTACATTCACATATAAGGACATGGTTCTCATTTGCACCTAATTCTCTCTCTCTCTCTCTCTCTCTCTCTCTCTATATATATATATATATATATAGGGTTGGGTTCAAATGAGAACCCGTCGTTATATGTGAACCTAGTGACTCATCTTGACCATTAGATTGGATAATCTTGATGGTTGAGATCATGACATGTCAGCATGGTAATAGTGTAAAAAATGCATTAATTAATTAAAAAGGGTATTTTTGGACATATATCAACGTTTACAAATAGCACTACATTGTTCTTTAGAAAGCACAATAGATTAAGAAAAAAAAAACACTACGATTGTATACAAAAAGTATCGCAAATTTCGTCTATAAACTGCATATTCAAAAATTTGAAATGAAACTGAAATATTCAACAAACCATAACTTTTTTAAATTTTATTCGTTTTGAATGAAATATATATCAAATTAATCACATTCTCAAGATCTACAATTTAAGATACATATTGCATGTTTTAAAACGGAAAAAATTATTATATAATTAAATTAAAAAAAACTGGACTGATTTTAGCACTACAGTACTGTGTAAAAAGCACAATGAACCTGGACATATAATTGCATTGTGCAATATTAGATCTAAGGTCAGGATTAGTCCCTAGGTTCACATATAATGACGGGGTTCTCATTTGAACCCAATCATATATATATATATAGGGTTAGGTTCAAATGGAACCATGTCATTATATGTGAACCTAGGGACTCATCTTGACCATTAGATTGAATAATCTCGATGGTTGAGATCATGACATGTCAGCAGGCTAATTATGTAAAATATTGCATTAATTTAATAAAAAGGGTATTTTGGACATATATCAACATTTCGAAAGAGCACTGCGACTGTATACAAAAAAGTATCACAAATTTCATTTTATAAATAAATGTAATTAAATTTAAAAACCTAAATATTAAAAGTATCGCATGTGATTAATTTTAGCACTACAGTACTTTATAAAAAAGCACTGTTAAAAACTTGAATATTAAAAGCATCGCATGTGATTAATTTTAGCGCTACATTACTGTTTAGAAAACACTGTTAAAATACGAGTAAGAATTTTGGATTTTTACTATATTTCAGTTCTTTTATAATAACGCAGTAATGCTTTTTTTAATATTATTACAGCGCTTTTTTACTACACTATCACTGCTTTTTTCGATTGGCGAGGATTCTATGGTTTAAGCCGTCCGAAATCCGGTGTTTTTTTACATAGTTACAGTACTTTTGAACTACACGACCACTGCTTTTTATTTTTCAACCATCCCTGCCGCCGATTACAACCATTCGACCCTACCAAACAAATCACCGACACCAAATGAGTTCCGATGATTCTCGGCCGAAACCCAAAACGGACACTGTCCAAAACCCAAACAGCACCAAGTGAGCGYATAAGGTTCGGCCAGCCCGGCACCCACTCGGAATTCCTCGCCTGTAGCAATATCCCAAGACCATGCTCCAAGTTGCACTTCGACATTAGTTTTAACACCAGCCTTTTTTTTTTAATCCAAAATAAAATCAATAAAAAATAGGATATGTTAGTTACCATCCTCAAACAACAATAGTAAAAACCAAGGTACAAAAACGAGGGTGCTATGTAAGTTAATTTTTACCTTCAGTAGTAGGTTGACCCACAGAGATCTGCCTGCTGACTATAGCAGCCACAAGTGCGGTACAGTCAACATTTGTATGCAAGAGGGCCGTTCTCTCCAATCGAAGTCTGTCGGCAGATCATTAGTCGGCAAGATCGGCGCCTTGTGAGCGTCGGAAGGGAAGCAGAGCCGCCTATTGAGGCCAAGGAATTGGTTTCGGAATTCGCGCGGCGTGAGATCGGAGAATTGGGTGACGCCGTGGACGACGGAGGGGTCGAGCTGCTGGTGTCGCCTCGCGCGGCGCAGGCTAGCCTTGAAGACCTTGACCCCAGTAATCGTGCTCCTCCTGGGTGGCGTACGATTTGCCGAATTTCCTCTTGAAGATGATCGCGAAGTGGTGATCGGCGTTCAGCAATGTGTTCTCCGTTAACGGCCCCCCTATATTATATATATATATATATATATATATAAAACTTTTTGATAATGTCTTTCATATACTAAAATAACATTCGAATTCTCTAAATTTCTAATATCATTCCAATTTTATTAGTTTATTTTTTGATATTATTGATTAATTAAAGATCTATATGTCAGTATAAATCAAAATGGAGTATATATATATATATATATATATATATATATATATTATATATATATATATATATATATAATATATATATATATATATATATATATATAGGGGTGGAGTTCAAATGGGAA
>BMAC01000620.1:118430-131609 GCA_014905375.1 Phtheirospermum japonicum | reverse complement strand
TTCCCATTTGAACTCCACCCCTATATATATATATATATATATATATATATTATATATATATATATATATATATAATATATATATATATATATATATATATATATATATACTCCATTTTGATTTATACTGACATATAGATCTTTAATTAATCAATAATATCAAAAAATAAACTAATAAAATTGGAATGATATTAGAAATTTAGAGAATTCGAATGTTATTTTAGTATATGAAAGACATTATCAAAAAGTTTTATATATATATATATATATATATATAATATATATATATATAAAACTTTTGATAATGTCTTTCATATACTAAAATAACATTCGAATTCTCTAAATTTCTAATATCATCCAATTTTATTAGTTATTTTTTGATATTATTGATTAATTAAAGATCTATATGTCAGTATAAATCAAAATGGAGTACAGTGTAATATTAGGGGGCTAATGGTGAGCCGCATTCACAATAGTGGTTGTTCCTATTCAAATCCTCTGTAAAAAGATAGGTCCTGATTATGTTATTGAAGTAATTTGGAAGTTGATGCATTTACAATTTTGTGAACAATTTTAAGATTTTTAATACAAATATTCTGATAATGTCCACATCTACTCTTGATTACGTGAGGTGTGTTCATTTCTTTGATTGCATGTCCTTTGATCTTAAAAATTAGCTGGTCAGACATTTGTTGATTGTTTTATTACATTATTATTAATCTATGAACCTGAAACATAAAAAAAAATTATAATATAATCTTACATTACATGTAAACTTTTTATGTTTTCTTAAATATTTTCAAAATGAGATTGAATGTAGACATATAATTATGTCATATGTACTGTAATTGTTATGCATACTCTAATTTTTATTTATTTTAGTAACAAAATTTATAAAATGTGATTTATAAACACCTAGTATTTAAATAAACTTAAGATGGCCTTGACATCTTAATTAGTTATTCATATATAAGCATTCTTGATATCGAATGTTTTTTGATTTAAAAGACAATATTGTATACAAAATTTGTTTAAATTATATATTTATTTAAATACATATACTTATGATAAAAGCACAACTTCACCATAGATTTAGAATATGAAAAAATTAAATTTAAAAAAAAAAACTGAAAATAATTGACAAGAAAAAGCACAAACAAAGAAACGAAGAATACATATATAATAATAATTATTATAATACCTTCCGCATACGTGTCATCATAATCCCATCGAAATTGACCAAGAAATAGTCAAATTACATAATCAAATTCTACACATATTTGCTGAAAAACAACACGCCTAAGATTTGTTTGGTAATTCGAACAAATGGGAATCGACAAAGTCAGTTATTTTATGCTTTGAAATCTAGATTCAAACAACACGCATGCCCACCATCTCCTTTAAGCAGCAAAAATTGAAACCATGCATATACCGAGCAAGCAGGTGCAAATTTCCATCAGATGCCGACAAGATCATAAAAGCTTGAAGACAAAGATGACAACTACACCTAAAAGTTCCATTGAAGAGTTCGTGCTTGACAAATTTGAAAAGCTCAAGCTTCGACCTAAAAGGAGGACAACAATATGCTATACAAAGGTGTACAGCGGGGAAAAAACCATAGTAGGTTAATATTAGTCAAAAGATCTTATTGACATTTTCAAACATTAGGAAAAAAAAAAGTGATTCGTAGCATTTAATGGGAAAAAAACACTTTATAGGATTTGCAAATGCCAACTTATTTTGTCTTTGCTTCCACTTCCTTTAAATTATAATTTGAAAGCTAGGAGTGAAAAGCTTTTGATATTTGAAAAGTGAATTTGGAATTATTTTTAAAACAAAAACTATGTTTTAAATTTCTTACCTCAAACTTTTATTCTAATCCCAAATTGTCCTTTTTCTCCCTAAATACCCATATTATTCGTATATGCATATTGATGTCTTTCTATACGAAAGTAATTTTGAGAGAACTCTTTTCAAAATTGGTATATAATGAATCTATGATATACATGTCGGCTCTCTGGGGGGAGTTAGCCCAGGGCCTCCATGAGCCCTTCTTTTTTCTTTTTTTTTTAACTTTATTATTTATATATATATTGGTACGAGAACTCTTCCTGAATTTATAAATTTGTGTTTATATATAATGCAAGAAAAATATGATAATAAAAATATAGATCTCCCAAAAATGGACCTCATTATAAATGTTTGAGTTATATTCTTATAAACATAGCAAACCTTTCATTTTTAAAGCTTTATCCTTTTTCAAATTAAAGGAAAGGAGAAAATAAAATAATCAAATATACTAAAAGAATTAAAGAAAAGTGACTTTGAAATCTATCTATCTCTTTCCTATTTTCTGTCTCTTTTTTCTATTTTCTCAAAATCTTTCATTTTAAATTTCGTTCTTAATAACTGAAAGAAAATGCAAGCATGCGAAAAGAGAAAAGCATATTTGATATATATGGTTTGAACTGTATAGATAAAGCTGTTAATATTTCATTGAATTAATTCATCAACATCACAATGTGTCTACTTATACAAATCATAGAACAATTTAGATAATCCAGCTGTGATCAACCCGTACACAAGGATAAGGATGTCAGCTATATGTCCTTTTCAAACGTTGGCATTGTGATTCGTTGTTGCTGGTGCATGGTTGCATTCTTGTGCATGTGCTGAGGTGTTTGGTCTTCTAGCTCGGAGTGATCTACTGCTGTTGGTGCATGTTGGCATCTCCATGCACATGCTAGCCTCTTTTGTCGTTTAACATGCCCCCTCAATTATATGGAGACTTTTGAAGTAACAAACAGCTTGTTTCTCATTCTTGCATAGAATTGTCCTAACAAAGCCTTCGTAAAAATGTCTGCTCTTTAATTTATTGCTGGAACGTGCCTGACTGAGATGATCTTGCTCATAACCTTTTCTCTGATGAAATGTAGGTCTTACTCCAGGTGCTTGGTTCTTGAATGATGAGAAGGATTTGAAGCAAGGGGTACTCTTAGTTCTCTGATGAAATGTAGGTCTAACTCCAGGTGCAGGTCTACCCACACCGTGCTAGGTTTGATCAGATGTACTCTTAGTTCCTTGAAAAGAGAATGCAACCACATTACTTCACAAGTAACTAAGGCCAAGCTTCTGTATTAAGCTTTTGTGCTTGACCTGGACACAGTGGGTTATTTTTTTAATTTCCAAGAAATAAGGTTATCTCCTATAAAGACACAAAGTCCAGAGGTTGACCTTCTATCATCAACATCAGAAGCCCACTCTGAACCTGAGAAGGCTATGATCTTAAAGTTGTTGCAGGCTGTCAATTTGAATCCATAGTCTATTGTTCCTGCAATATATCTCAAGATCCTTTTTATATCTTTCCAGTGTGAGTCAAGGGGAGATTACATAAACTAGATCACTTTATTCACAGCATAGCAAATGTCAGGTCTGGTCATGGTGAGGTACTGAAGAGCTCCAACTATTTTCCTGTATTGTTTTCCATCCTGAATAGGCTGGCTACAGTGTTTAGATAAGGATGGATGAGAAACTATAGGAGTAGAGAGACTATTCGCCCCCTTCATACCAGCCCTATGTAGAATGTCAGCTGCATACTGTGTTCGGCTAAGGAACAAGCCATCGGGAGTTTGAGAGACCTGAATCCCAAGGAAAAAGTTGAGAGGGCCAAGGTCTTTAATGGAAAAATGGGACCTAAGTTGTTGAACCAATTGATCAATAGCTTTGTTGTGACTACCTGTGATGATTATATCATCAAATAATCCATTACAAGAAGACAAGATGCATTAGAATGTTTGATATAAAGGGATGTATCAGCTTGAGATACATGAAAGCCCAAATTGACTAGAACACCACTAAACTTTCTGGACCAAGCCTTTGATGCCTGTTTAAGGCCATACAAGGACTTATGCAGCTTACAGACCAAAGGTGGGTTGGATACTTGCTCAAAACCAACAGACTATTCCATATAAAGCTCATTATCTATATCTCCATTGAGGAAAGAATTGTCAACATCAATTTGCCTAAAGCTCCATCCAAATGTCAAGGCAAGAGAAAGGATAACTCTGATTGTTCTTGGCTTAATGACAAAGCTGGATGTTTCAGTATAATCCCATCCTGGATCCTGACTGTAGCCTTTAGAAACAAGCCTTGCTTTGTGCCTAATGATGTCACCATTGGGGTTCCTATTGAGCTTAAATACCCATTTATAGCCTATTATTTTCCTGTTAGGGGGAACAGGAACTAAACTCCATGTTTTGTTCTTGGTCAATGCTTGTTACTCATTCTGCATAGCAGTCTGCCATGCTGGGATAGTCAAGGCCTCATGAACAGAGTGAGGCTTAACAGCCTCTGAATCTGTGATCATCTGATGTGTACCTGTAACTTGGTTAGAGACATTAGGATCAACAAAGGATGTAGGAAAGTGAACATTATCAATTGATAAGTCTATGGTAATAGTGCCTCCTAGAATAGATGAGGTAGATGAATTAGAATATGTGGAGGGTTTACGAGATGTGTTTATGGCAAGAGAGGGGTGTGTTGGTGTATGCGAAGGAGAGTTATGTGCTGGCTCAGGAGGGAGACTTGATATAATGAGTGTGTGGATAAGACGGAAATAGAAGGTGGTGAAGAACCATTTTTAAGATAAGGAAATTTAGTTTCCTCAAAAACCACATGCCTGGTGATTATTATTTTCTTTGAAGTCAGCAAAACCTTGTAACCTTTGTGATATTGACTGTACCCTAGAAAGACAGCAGGAAGGTTTCTTGGTTCAAGTTTCTGAGTATTATAAGGCCTGAGCAGAGGATAGCAAAGGCAACCAAAGCTTCTAAGAAGGTGATTATCAAGTTTGTGACCAGGTAGACCTTCTAGAGGTGTCTTATAGTGTAGTAGTTTGCTAGGCAACCTGTTGATGAGGAACACAACACTTGTAAATGCCTCATCCCAGTATTTTTCTAATATTATATTTTACCTAATTCAATATTTGTTTATTACATGTTACCTAATTTAATGTTTTATTTAACATATTTTGCCTAATTCAATATCTTTTTTTTTATTCTTCTAATATAAAAATATAAATATGTTATATCTAATTAAATAAAATATATATAAGTTACATTAAATTTATTTATAATAAAATTTGAAATAATTTTATTAGAATTTTATTTATTTAAGAAAAATGTGAGTTATGTAAAATTATTACAAAAGAAAAATAAATATAAAATATATAAACTTAAATTTTTTTACGTAATCCTAATATAATGAATTAAAAAAATATAAAAATATATATGAAAAACTATTATTATGCTAAAAAAAGAAAAAAAAATAAAGGAAAATAAAAAGGATAAAATAAATAATAATAATTTTGTAACTCATGGTAAAAAATTTGAAAATTCTTTTTTGTTAAAACCAGTCTTACTGTAATTAGAACACATAATGTTGTGATTTGTGTGTAAAAACTATTTATTGTGAAAAAAATATTCCTGTAAATAGAACAATTAATGTTATAATTTGTATGCACCATTTTCAATATTATTTTTTTAGTATTTATAATGAATATTAATCCTTTTCAAATCTCGCATAATATGTGTGTGTGTGTGTATATATATATATATATATCATTTATATACTAAATAAAAATATTTTATTCTACGTATCTGCTTAGTAAGTTTTGGGTTGACGCGTAATTTCCTGTTGGTTCGTTTGCTTATTTGACGAATTTTGGCGGGTTGAAGACTTACTAAAAAATATAAACTCTAATATCAACCTAATTTATTATATTTTCTTCTATATTTTTTTTAAAAACAAGACACGAGTTGATGATACGATATCTTTTGAATTTTTAAATTTTAAATTTAAAAACTCTATAATGATCAAAAATATAATTTTCATATTTATCTTTTAAGAAATCTTGTGTAACACACGGATATTAAACTAGTTTGATATATTTTAATATGGTAAATAAAATAAATATACAAATTAATAAAATTATATATTCCATAATTAAAAACGTGACGTGCCTTCAGAGCGTTTGACTAATAATATAAAATAGGAATTAGGTGTAAAGTATTGTTGTTGAGTATTAAAATTTTAAATTATAAAACAAATGAGAATTAAAATTCAAAATCTCAATAGTAGTATAGGAAACCCTAGCCCAAACAAGCCCTCCAAATACGAAATGCAAACTAAATTTAGCGTTGGCAAAATCAGTTCTTCACATATTTAGTTTCTAACTATTTAACTAACAAATAATAGCAATATTTTATTTTAACTTAAAATTTAAGGTGTGGTTCGATAAATTTTATTAAATCTAAAATCATAATCGCACCACATTTCCATTTTATATTTTAAATGTTGGCTTTATGATAAATTATAATAAATGGTTTTGTTTCGTGCAGTTTTTTAAAACTCATGATCTCCCATAATTTGTTGAGGAAAAGGAAGAATGAGTGTAGCCGGCAAAATGGGCGACCCGGAGCCGGTCCACAGGGCCAACAAAAATAAACCGGGCCGGTTGGGCCCAAATATTATCCATGGCCCGTCCTGGCCGAGGATATGGGAATCGGAAGAATACTGCCAGGCCGCCTGGTGAGCCCGGCCCGTTAATCCGATGAGCCCAGCCAAAAAAGTCCGAGTTTGTTATGGGCCTAGAAAACTTAGGCCAATGCCCAGGCAAAATCGGGCTGAGCCAGAAATTGCCGGCTATAGTGATGTAGCCTCCCTAAGATTTCTGAGCTGTGTTTATCATGTTAATTCATAGAAATCAAGACTATCAAAAGCCTGCGTTTCTCATTTCCCAGTACTAATTAAAAACTTATTATAACACAAGATTTTGAGTCCTCAATCGAAAAGGGACGCCGTTAATAAATGAACTGCAAAAGTCCCTGCCTTCCGTTATAAGAAAACAAGAGGGTCATTAGATATTCAACAAAAAAAAAGTAAGATGATCAACCGTGAAAGCAACTTGAATATACGATACAGGTCTGTACATTGAAATTATACTTATACTCGATCTATCGTACTTGTGCGATGTTTGATATGATACAGATATTAAAGTAAATTATGACCAAAACTAACATTTCAGCTACTTATCTCACTCGTCAGCTAGGTTACAGAAGTTTTTGTAACAACAAAAAGTGCTCATTGGTCTCATTCTCTATGGTGAGTTCCGATATAATACTACAAGTAGACAATCAAATCCCACTCCTGTCTTGTCAACAACGAATGGCTAGTAATAATATACGAGGCACACTCTTATCAAAACCGCCTACCGTTGAGCAGGCCCTCTAATAAAACAAAATCTTAAAAAGAAAAAAAAAAAAAAGAAAATGAAATTCCTAACTATACTAACTGTTAAAAACCCTAATAAAGGGGAGAAAAAGAAAAACTAAAAAGGCTAAAACTCTAAAAAAAATGGAAAACCCTACAAAAAAAACTAAAATAATTAAAGAACCTTAAAAAACTAAAATTTGGGCGGGCCCTGCTTAACAGAATGTACTCCTTTACATGGTTTGAAACAAATTTTTGTCATAATATACTACTCACAGTAACCAAATTTGCTGGATTTAAATCTCAGTGTAATAAAAGTCCATTTATGCAAAACAAATGCTAACCCTTTGTAGGTTAAAAGGCCTGTCATGCTTTTAGAAGTAGAAATGCACTGCTCATTCCTAAAGCATAAAAATATGTTTTTGGGCTTCGACAGGAAACATCATTTACATTTAGATATAAATGGAAGAGATGATGTGGGTGGGCTTAATTGATGAAGCTAAATAAAATGCTAAGATTAAAGAATTCATCAGCCACTTGTGTGTGTTGCGGACACACAACTGTACAAAATTTGTACTGTACTGTGACATCCTCGATGGCTAACAAAAACTGTGTTTTTTTCAATAGGGTCAATTACAAAAAATAATCTTGAGGTTGAGCTAATTCCCAAAAAAAAAAAAAAAATTCCAGGTTAACTCTCAAAATTACAAAAAAACTACCGGTGAGGTTTCATAGTCATGCATTTACCTCTTCAAAAGCAAAAATAAAAAAACACATTTCAATACCCTGCATCACATTTATAAAATATTAAAATATTACGGTGAGCCCCTTAATTTTAAAATTCAGGGGTACTTGTAATATTGAAAGTTAGCTGGGTTGTCTTGTAATTAGGTCAAACCTCAAGTGTACTTCTTTCTAATTAACCCTTTTTAGTATCCATTCAAAATCAAGGATAATATCACGATACATTTACCAAAAACTGTATGAATCACACAGAATCCTATTTAACTATATTCTTCTCAATAAAAAGAATAGTCCAGAAATACTTCATTTATTATGCCCCTCATCATCAAGTATTTATTTATACTTCAAACAAATCTACAACGCTAATGATCGCATGCATAGATAATCTCCTAATCGACCACAACTTCTCAAAACAAAGAGTGACAGAGACAAACTACATTACTTGAACAACATAAGTTCAGCATTGAATTTATTCATCACTTATTCATATCCCAGCTCCGACCAAGAAACGGTCACACCACCGATTTTCTCTATCATGCATACATGTATTGATATGAAAAAAGACAGTAAAATTCACTACATCGAAAACTTTCAGCTAAATTTCAACCTAACAAAACTTACAAATAATTTACTCGGGCTTCTTCACTCTGTTTTTGTTCCCATATACCAATCCAGTATCCTGCAAAACAGAATATTGAATCCAAATACACATGAATTTCCAATTCCATCAAATATAAAATCTCACTAATTTACTTTAAGGAAAATAAAATTCACACAACAGTAACCTGAGGATCCGGAATTGGTTTTCTCTTCTCAATATATCGATTAGGGTCCGCTGCTGCCAATGCTGCCTTTTCCTGAAACCAGTTTCAGAAAACAGAAACCAAATTAGACAAAATTAGCATATGAATTATAATTAGAGAGAAAACAAACGAATTTCTACCTCTTGTTCTCTTCGGAGCTGCTGCGAAGGACGGACCCACAGGATATAAGCTAGGGTTCCGGCGACAACCCATGAAGCTAAACTACTGCTGCCTCTCAGGCCGCCCATTGAATTCCCAGCAAAGGACCTCACATTACCAAATGCTCTTTTCCAACCGCTCGCCATTTGCGAGGATTTTATCGTCAATTTGCGATCTCAGGCTCTGATTTATTTATTTTTTTTCTTTTTTGACTTTTTAGGTTTCCGATTTGATAATCAAAACTCAATTGGGGATTTCTTGGTGCCCAATTTTCTGTTTCAGTAGAGGTAAATGAAGGAGCAGAGAATCATAACTTGGGGAAATCGAGTGAGGTTGATTAACTTGGGACTGGGTTTGACTCTTGACGTGGCCTCATGTTATTGAGTGGTAATGTTGTACCTTGTGTTTAGGTTTCTGTACCTTAAGCCTTTGTTGGTTTACTTTTTTAGTGGAGTCGAGATTTTAGAGCAGGCTGGACACGTGTCTGAATACTGACTCCATAATATTTTTACTGGGCCAAATTTTGGATAGCAATGAACTTTTGTTTCGTTAATAGCCCAATAATAGATGTTTTGTCGGGGAAACTCTTTGGGCTTTATGAGCAGCCCATGTTAGCAATTCTTATGGACTTTCTCTTGTCTCGTGCATTTTTTAGCGGTGCCAAATTGTGTTGCTGTGCTGTGTTCGTATCGCACTATTGTATTTTTTTATTTTTATCTTATTTGTTCATAAAGGTATCAATAAGTATAAATTTAGCTTAATTTAGAATTTTGTGTTTTTCGTGTCGTCTTTCGTGTTGTTTCGTGTCGTGTCGTGCCTTATCGTGTCTTTGTCTGTGTAATCGTATTTCTTATAATATTGTGCCAACTATTGTCGCCTCTAATTTTAATCATCTGATATTAGGGATTTTTTTTGGGGGTTATTTACTAAAATATCCCAGCTCTCGGGATATTGGCAATCATTTTCAACCTCTTTAGCAATGTCAGAGATAACCTTTAAATTGGGGCAATTGCCAAAATTCTATGCAGGAAAAAAATATTTTGTCAAATATTATAATTAATTATATAAAATATTAAATAATCAATAATAAATAGAGAAAAAAATTTACCTACTGAACTATGCCCAATTTGACACTTTGCCTCCTAAACTTTTATTTCGTGCACTTTACCTCCTAAACTATACGAATTTTGCACTTAACTTCCCCAAAACCCATTTTTGGTGAAAGTTCTGGCCGGAGCTTACTCGTGTGACATGCACGCTTACATATAGGGGGTAAAACCGACTTTTCATCTCCTCCTCATGACTCCTGCTCAAAATAATGGCACGTGAGCACTCGTGTGACCTGTTACGATAATGTTCGCATTAATATATGTATACGCGTAGGATTTGGAATCCACGCAGTGCTCACGTGCCATTATTTTAAGCGGGATTCATGAGCTGAAGATAGAAAGTCAAATTTACCCCCTATATGTTAGCATGCATATCACACGAGTGAACTCCGGCCATAATTTCCACCAAAAATGAATTTTCAGGAGGTTAAGAGCGAAATTCGTATAGTTTAGGAGATAAAGTGTACGAAATAAAAGTTTAGGTGGTAAAGTGTCAAATTGGGCATAGTTTAGGAGGTAAAAAGAATTTTTCTCTAATAAATATACAATTAAAAGGTTAGCTCTATTAAAAATAATATTAATAACCAACACACCACCACCACTACTCCATTCCACCGCCCGTCGCCATCCCACCCGCCATCGCCATCGCCATCGCCGCCTGTCACTGTCCGGCGGCCGTTGGAGATTTTTCCGACGACCACTACCGGAAAATTTTCTGGTGAGTTTTTTCTTTTTGCCCAACAAAGATAAATTAAGAAATTTCATTATATAAAGTAAGAAATTTTTTACTTTCCCATACATAAGGTATGAAATTTTCACTATAAAGTATGAATTTTTCTTACTTTTTTACACATAAATTAAGAAAATTCCACTATAAAATAAGATTTTTTCTTACTTTTTCGAACATAAAATAACAAACTTTCTTACTTTATAGGATATAAAGTAATAAACTTTATTACCTTTTTAACTTTCCGCAATCAATGATTAAAATGCCATGGAGATCATCAAAAAAAACTATGATGATTGTGCAATCTACTGCATGAGGCATTTAGAAACCTATAAGGGAGATCTGGTTGGGTGGGAGATTGGTTTTGAAAAATATAAAAGTAAGTGAATTACCGTAAATTTATTTGTAGATATTTTTTCCTTTCATTTGTTTGTATATATTTATTTATATTTCTTTTATTTTTTGTTATAGATTAGGATTTGTTGAACACCCTAAGGGCAAAGTACTGCTGCACAATGATCATGATGGAGGAGAATGAAAGGAAGTAACAAGTGCTAAAAGATGCAGGACGTTTTGTTTGTCGTCATTAGATTTTTTTTGAATTCTGGATTATTGTTGGAACTGAGTTATTTTGTTGTAAAACATGGTGCTAGATGTTTAATATAGGGTGCTGATGTTCTTAGACAATCACTAAAAAGGTGAAAACTTAGAAAAATATTCTAATGCACATCTTAATCGGTGTGTTGCTGAGATATGAATGATGATCATAATTTCTAGGGATTGAAAAAAAAAATCAAATTTGTGGAACTAAAATTTGTGGATATTTTATTTACCGCTTGATTTAAAGCTGCTGCTACAAAACTTTCCATCTTGGTATTGGTCTTTGGTATTGGTTTTTAATGATATTAGTTCTCCTAGCTTGAATATTAATCACAAATTATCGTCACATATCATCACAAATAACTGAAACATATCATCACATATAATATAAATATATTATCACGAATACCTATCGTATTATTATATTTCTATATTATTTCTATATCCTAATAATTGGCAAAGTGAACTCTATCATGTTTCAATATTGTTTTGTACCCCTAATAATTGGAAAAGTGAACCTTGTCGTGTTTCTATAATGTTTATATACAATATTAACTATCATATATCATTACATATTGCTACCACATTCATCAGCAAAAAATGAATATACTAGGCAGTAAAAGAAAAGAATGCTCAAAATAAATTCTAACAAGAATATAATAGATATCATTGCATCTAAACAAAGACATATCATCGAATATAATATCCACATATCATTACGTATAACTTTTAAATATCATCACACAAAATGCAAAACTAACACATCCACACCCCACCAGTAAAAAATTGAATATAAAACATTTATCCAAAATAATAAGAAATACTGTCTGACAAATAAAAATTAGCCATCTCTCTATTCTGTCATATATCGAAACATACTAACTATCAATTGACTTTAAACTAAAAGAATTATATCTCAAAAGAATGTAGTAATGGTGGAAGCTTTGAGCTCGTATTCGAACTGACAACTATGAAATTCGAACTCGATGTTGGACCAACACTCGGATGCACAACATAACCGTTTCCGGAAAATATAGCAATACCAACCTGAAAGAAAAGTACACAATTAAAAAACACTAGTTTTTTTTTTTCACCCGTGCGATGCACGGGGCAGAAAATTAAATATAGAAATGCAAGTTGTGTTAATATTATTTTATTATTATTTAATATGTGAAGAAATAAATAAATAGAGAGATAGAGATAGAGATAAATAACTAAAAGATTCACATTTGATAAATTATAGATCGAAACCACACTACGTACATGAACGTTAAGTTCATACGTTCGTGAATACTTCTTTATACACCACATTATTGGTCATGTTCGATCCCTAATTGTCATCACCACAAACTAATATCTTCAATCCCTTTCGATGGGTGACACGCGACACGGCAACATATAACTGACCATGACTGAACACGGGATTATTCAGATAAAGACCAACGTTCGAGAGCGATTGACCCTGGCTCTTATTTATCGTCATCGCATATGAAATCATGAGCGGGAATTGCCTTCTTTGAAACTTGAAAGGTATCTAGATCTACATATATATAAAAAATAAATACAACAACTAAATTTTTTAAAATATTTTGCATTAAATTAATACTAACGTATAACTAAATTACCTCCTGACATAATACAATCACACACAATTCGCTCATAAAATAAATGAATAAAGCAAATAAAATTAATATACATGAATAAAAATTAAAATAAAATTATCAAAATATATTTTTTTTTACCATAAATAGATACTAAAATTTAATAAA
>BMAC01000620.1:89539-107495 GCA_014905375.1 Phtheirospermum japonicum | reverse complement strand
TTGAGGTAGGTATTTTGTGTTGTAATTGTTTGCGTATAATGAATATACATTTTTTGTGTGCTATTCCCGAGAGATATCTTATGAAAAGATCGCATAAGGATATTGTTAGTGAGCGGTTTTAGATGATGTTCCTACCGTTGATTCTTCGAACAAATCGATGGCGGGCTCGTTATGGAGGATTCAAATGAATAGAAAGTTTCAAGAGCTGATTTTATAAAGTGAAGATAATATTGAAGCTCATTTGAATTGTGAAGAAGCTTTTGAAATTGCTAAATGTAGTGTTATACGTGAAGTCAGCCCCATTTATTTTGGTGATTGCGTTGATCCTGTGTTGAGTGGTGTTGTTCAAAATTCTCAAAGTAGTCGTGAGAAAGGTAAGCGCAACAAGAGGGAGAAGAGTGTACTTGAGAAGAAGCGCAACCAAGCAAAAGGGAAAAGAAACCGAGTACAAATTTTCGAGTCACAAACTAAGAAGGCAGTAGAAGGTCTACATGTATTTTATTCACTTTTTCTTATTTCCATATTCAATATTTTATGTAATTTATAAAAATAACTTGCACGTGCAAGATACCGACAAATCTGCAGCATTAAAAGTCACTGCATGTTTTATAACATCCCTACCCTCAACCCATACATGATATGTCATAATAGACCCTTCTATAGAAAAAAAAAAGATTGATGACATGCAGCACCTTTCATAAACTGATCTTCAAATAAAGAGAAAGTTTCAATTGTATACACATCTCTAGCATGTAAAAACTTCACATCGTTTAAGGCCATAGATGGTGTACCTAGCATGCAATGTACATCTTCACCGTTCTCTTTACTCCTCCACTCAGACACAATTTCGATGAACATGTTGTAGAAATCACAAAGCACCGTTTTGCTCTTATATTATAAAGCCTTAGTAACCAAGAATTATCCTAACATCCATAATCTGTAACCATCCTAAAAAATATAAAAAATCACGCATTACTGACACATATTATCACGCATTACTGACACATATCATCACACTTTACACCACATATCATTAGCAAAAAAGCTAACCCAAAAAACCTGAATGTGTTTCAGATATCATCACACATTACTGACACATTTCATCATACAAATACGGATACATATCATCACACATTACTTCCACATATCATTAGCAAAAAGCAAACCCTAAAACCAAATTGTATTTCAGATCTCATCACACATTACTCATACATATACATATCCTCACACACTACAGACACATATCACCACACATCGCTGACACATATCATCACACTTTACTTCAACATATCATTAGCAAAAGGCAAACCCTAAAACCTGAATGTGTTTCAGGTATTATCACATACTACTGACATATATCATCACATATTTCAACTACATATCATCACATAATAAGTCCAAATATCATCACATATTGCTGTAATATATTATCAACAAAAATTAACATATAATTTAAGCATAAAAATATTTACTTACTTTTCCCAATAGAATTGGAATTCAGCTTCTGTATTCACATACTTGAGCAAATAGTTGAAAAGGTCTATAAAACTTTGTTGACTTCTTAGCGACCTGATGTTTGTCTTCGAATTTTTCCCAATATGTCATACGCAGAGTCGATGTCGTGACATTTGGAAAATCTTGAAAATAGCAGCAACATTGGTAGCAGATTGGTCGGTTATAATTGTAGTAGGGTGCTTACCACTCATAGATCTCAAAACAGCGCCAAACAACCACTAAAATGACTCGATTCTCTCATTCATTAAAAACCCACACTCAAACATCACATTCTTACCATGATGGTTCATATCAAAAAATGGACCCAAATCATATCATATTTGTTAGTGCAATACGTAGTATCATGCACCAACAAATCACTAAATAATTCGTAATCCTACCGCATACGACCGTCTTTCCAAAAAAAACTATACAGCCTTGACTCGCTATCCATCTCAAAATTGTAGAAAAAGTCTTTCTCGTTAACTTGCCTATTTTTAAAATTTTGAATTAATGTGTTGGAATCAGTACCATCAAATATGTTCGATTTACTTAACGCATTATATGCATCTCTATTGCTAAAACCTAAAAAAAGGTGAACCACCAGACTGATTTTTCAAAACTCGTACACCATCGGCCACACCAACACTACTTTTTTTAACTCTTTAAGGTAAGCAAGTTGAGTCGGACAAATTTATCTATGGCATGGAAGAAGATGACTAGAGGTAGGTGGACATAATGTATGGTTGTGCTCGTTTTTATGTGCAGTAACAACCCACCAGACCTACTTTTGTTTGAAACTTGTTTCTGACCAGCCTTTGAACAAAGAAATATTTTCATTGAAAGTGAGTCATCAACCCTCTTCCTATCCTTCCCCTACCAAACACTAAACCCAACCCTATACGCATGATCATTACAAATTATAAGCCTCATCAAGGAAGTTTACTATAATGTCAACCAAATCATCATCCCGCACTACTCTTTCGACTGATTGAATATCGCCAACAACAGAAACCGCTACATAAAAATAAATAAACAGAACCAATAAGAAAATCACACAAAAACTAGTCACATGATAGTCTCACATATCATCAAATATTACTCCCACATTACATAACATGTTAGTCCAACATATAACCAAAAACAAATGTCACATATTATCACAATTAAAAAACCATAAAATTCTGCCAGATATCACCACATGTTATTGCTCTTATATTATCACATACAAATTTCACGTATAACACATTTAAAATACCACATATTATCACATACTGTTTTCACATATCATCACATATTGCTTCCATATAGCATCACATATTACTACCCTTTGTCATCAAATACAAATCTCACATAACATTACATATTAGTGAAATATATATCATCACATATAGTTATCGTATATCATCACAACACTGCATATAAAAATTACACATTCTTCATAACTTAAAGAAAAACCACGAACCTGTATAGAACCATTAACATGAATGTTCGAAGCACCAGGAACTGGATTTGATACTGAAATGCAGGAGAAGAGCAATCGAATGAATTGAACAAAACAAAAATTAAAATCAAAAATAGATATTGTATAACCTAATTCCATAAAAAAAATCAAAACTTAAAAATAGCTTACCATGGAAGCAATTCTCGTCCATTGCAATCGAAGGAAATCTCACCTCGTAGAAAAAACTGCGGAGAATTTCAAGTAAATTCGACAGAAAAATTGTACAGATAATTCTCTGGGTGATGAATCGCCAGAGAATTTGGGGGCAGAAGTTAGAGAATCACTACTCAATTATGTGGCGATCACCCGTTATATGCTCAATTCGACGGTGATCACCGGACTCTGCAAAAATTGACGGCTGTGTTTATTGGAAGGTTTTGGGAATCACGGCTGCGTTTACTGGTACGTGTGAAGTTGATTCTCTTTTTTAATTTTTTTTGGTATATAGTAGTATCGGTACATCTTGCAAAGTGCACCTAAGTCCATCTAATAACTTGCCAGGTTACGCTAGGCCAAACTATATTTCTTTTTCTTGTTTATAAAAAACAAAATACAAAACCTAAAAAAACATATAAATTAATATCATGCATGGCTGCTAATTTAAAATGTAGGATCAAACATAGTAAGCGTGTAAAATATCAAGAAGACACTGACTCAGACAACAACATGTTATTGCATTGTTGCTCGAGTGTGGTCCAGAAATGATCACATGTGTACACTCACAGCCATTACTTTCATCTCTATATATATATCATCGCTCCATTAACAAAAATACATGAATCCAGCAAAGAAGATGCCTCCACCCCACAAACAAATCATGATTAGCTTGCCTGTTTAATTAAATCTTGTTTGTGGTCCTTAATTGTGGGTTAGTTAATCCTGTCCTTTTGGGTTATATAATGTTGAATGCGATGCCATCAGAGTTCATTATTGTATTATTATTATTACTATTAAATTGCAAGTTTAACATCAAATTTGAGAGATGGCCACATTAAAGGCTCAAATCTTTGTGGAGGCCCACAATGTCATATATATTATTCAATTCATGGATCTTCTACTTACTTCCTGTACATTACTTTTTGAAATTTGTAAGATGTTAGTTCTCTGTTTATTTGACAAAATTAGCTCCATATTACACATGCATTTAGGGTGTTGATATAGAAGCACAAAAAATTAACGTGATCACTAACATTATAATAATGTCATAAATTGAAAACATAAATATAATCTTATTTGTATAAATATAAAAGATAAACATATTTTTCTTCTTCTCATCCAACACTAAATCTCAAAATCTTACTTTCCAAAATTTTTAAACCATATTATTAGAAATATGTACCATGAATCAAGTTTAAAATTATGTTTTTTGATTTATTTTTTTTTTACCAAGATTACTTATATTGTTTTATAAAACCCACATGGCACGAAAAATCTATGTGACACGATTAAAAATCATAATCGTGCTTATTTATTCATTACAACAGTTCTCATTGACACAAACATTCTATATAATACGAAAAAATTATTGTGGTCATAATTATAATAATTTACCAATTCATATGGCACGAAAACAGATTTTTTTTTCATACCAATATTCGAGCCACATATTAAAGAGTATTTTAACCATTTGATGTGCGTATACTTGGTAAAAATAAATAAAGAAATGATTATATATACTTATAATTGTGTGTTTTTAATAATTATTTATGTAAATATCAACACCCTTCGTTTATATTAAAATGTTTATATTAAAATGTAATAATAAGAAGATAGATACCACATGGGGCCAATTATCCAGGATCTATCACCGAAAGTAAACTAGACAAGAAAGTACAATTACAATATTTTGGGTGTTTAATACAGTGGTGAAAGATCTAAACAGGACCATTAATTAAATTAAATGAATTATCATAAACAAAATCCCCATGGACCAGCTTGAAGAGGAGAAAGAAGTTTTTTCTTTCCATTTTCGATTCTTTTTTTAAAAATTAAGTATAAAGATGTTTCAAGAACTCACACAGGCCCCAGAAACTCACACACACACACACACACACACAAGAAAATCACACTTCAACACATGGGCAATTGCTTTTTTCAGACCCTACAACATTTGAATCCAAAAGTCTAAAAATAAGCCAGCACATAATTACAAGCACACTAATAAACTTTTAAAAACTTTAATTTGTCCATGTTCCATTCATCTCGAGCAACTTCTTAAACTATACATAATTAAAAAATCAGAAAAGATGATATGCATTACAAACACTTTCAACTAATACTAATGAGGCAACACTGCCCTCACAGTACCCACAAGATTACAATCACGACTAACAACAAAAAATCGATTCACTTTTAAAAAAAAGCCCGTCTCCTGGCCCTTCCTCGGCCCTGTTAATTAGGAATTCATGAGCTGATCTTGGTTATGTCCCTGCTTGATCGGTTGTATTTCATGTGGCTTTTAACGAGCTGGCCGGCTGAGATGGCCGACATTAGAGATAGCTCGCCTGCCAAAACTGAACCAGCAACTATGGTGGCAAGAAGTTGGGAGTTCGATCCTGGAGACTCTTTGCTTGCGCCTTTTACGCCAAGAAGGTTGAGACAAGCGGATTGTGATGACAATTGAGTTCCACCTCCAACAGTGCCAACCTAGAATAAAACAAAACTTGGCTTCACGATTTGATACTGAAATATACCGTACGATTATAAATGAAGATATGTAAAGAACATGTTTGCTTTTTCGTTAATGCTAGATAATGAAGTAAACGCGATTATAATCACACCTGTATACATTGTTTAACTACCGGAGTGTTTGCAAACACTAAAAAAATAAAATAATAATAATAATAATAATAATAATAATAATAATAATAATAATAATAATAATAATAATAATAATAAAGTCAGCATTTGGCCAAAAAAGATTATTGCTTTAGATGTTCACTCTTTACAAAGAAATAAAGCAATTCAACAGTTTATTCACTCAACAACCCTCTTTCAATTTATATAACTTTTTCAACAACTGGGTAAAAAACAACATGACTAATGAATTATTAAAAAAAATAGTATGCAGATAGGAATGTTAATTACCTCAATCGATGGCATAGTCACGGAGATATGAAGATCCTTCCCGTCATTAACAGGCTCCATCATGGTAATGCAGTGAGAGCTTTCAATGTTCTGGGCCGGGTCTTGCCCAGTAGCTATAAATATCGCAGAGACAATATTTGCAGCATGTGCATTGAACCCACCAAGAGAACCAGCAACAGCAGAGCCAGCGAGGTTCTTGAGCATGTTGAGCTCAACAAGGGCCGCTACATTTGTTTTCAGTACCTTGGACACCACATCCCTGGTTATGATGGCCTCACACACGACCGATTTCCCACGCCCTTCGATCCAGTTGATTGCAGCTGGTTTCTTATCGGAACAGTAATTTCCTGCGCCAAGCAAGACAAAATATGGTCAGTATAAAATTTAAAACAAATAAACTTACAGAATTACGAAAATACCCCCGTATGAATGTTGGATTTGGAATGCTTTTTTTGCTTATGAATGAAGAGGGTTCAATGTAAGGAAATAAAATATCAGGGGTATTTTGTAATTTTGAAAATTAGCTGGGTTGTTTTATTTTTTGTTGTTGTAATTAACCTTTTTCTCTAATGTAAGACAATGAAACAAATAATGAAGGAACAAGAAGATTTCAAGTTCAACGACGTAAATTCAGAAATGGTGCTAAAATTTTGGAACATAATTAGAGTGTGAATAAAAACTAACCAGAAATGCCGATAACATCCATATCAGACTATGTTTTGTTATTACTAACCAGAAAGTAATTAGAGTGTGAATAGAAAATGTTGTAATATTGAAAGTTAGCTTTTCTTTTTTTGCTTTTTTTAATTAAGTCAAATTTCAAGAATACTTTTTGTAATTAACCCTTTTCTCTAATGTAAGACAACTAAACTTCAAGTTCAAACATGTATTTTCAGAAATAGTGCTAATTTTCTTGGAAGGTAATTAGAGTGTGAATAGAAACTAACCAGAAATGCCGATAACATCCATATCGGGAAAATCGCTCTGGAGAAAGTCCAAAACGTTTTGAACACCTTTGGAAACCATGTTCATCCCCATGGCATCACCGGTGCTGCAGCTAAATCTGATGTATAGGTTTTTCCCAGCAACAGCACATTTAATATTCTGGAGTCTTGCAAATCTACTTGACCTGTGCAAAGGATCATAACCCAAAAGTCAGATATTATTATAACAATAGTCTCAAAATCCAATCTTTGATAATATGTGTAATCAAAATAAGTAAACATTGTTTAGAAATTAAACAAGAGATGTATGTAACCTTTGGTCAAGAAGCAAAATGGCAAAGCAATATTTGATAGAGAAAATGACAGCAACTCTTTAAAATTATTTTATCCGTCTAAATAAAAAAAAAATGGAAATTCAAAACAAAAGAGATTTTAGTTTCTCCCCTTTTTTTTCTGTGGAAAATAATAATTCAGACTCTTATTCAAAAGATGCAACATCAATTTCAAACACCAATCAACATCAGAATAACTCAAATCCTAACAAACTAAAGGACACACCTTCATCAAACCAACAATTAAAGAGCTTGATCTCGTAATTAGTCAAATCCAAGGTTGCGTAAAACGCTATACGCTAGTCGGGTATCAGCACAATGCCTAAGCCACCTAGAAACACTATTAATTTATTTTGGTTGATTTTTGGCTGCCTAGCCTAGCCCGATTCTTGGTTGAGGCACGATATTGGTCAAATCTCAACAAATTCGAAAAGAAAAGAAAAAAAAGTAACAAGTTGATAATTAAAAAAAAACTAAACTAAAAAGAAAAACAAATAAGTGACTCACTTGTTGAAAACAAGACACAGCGTTTCGTAATTGAGAGGGTCCTCCAAGAAGAACTTCAACTCCGTCGCCCTCTTCGCCGACCCAAACCTCACCACCGGAGCTCTGGTCATGGAATCCCGAAGCAGCACACACGTGGCGCCTCCAGACGCGTAGATTGCCTTGCAGCCCCTGTTCGTGCTCGCCACCAAGCATCCCTCCGTCGTCGCCATCGGCACCGAGTACTCGCATCCATTCATCAACAGCGGCCCGGCTATCCCCACCGGAATCTGCACATACCCCACCGGCATCTCGCAGCATTGCCCCAAAATCGAGTCGTAATCAAACCCTTCCAAAGGCAAGCCCTCCACAGACCTCCCCGTCAGCCGCTGCACCGCCTCACGGCGTATCTTCGCCGCCTTGAAGCAGTCCCCGAGCCTCGATTCGAGAGAGTAAGACGGGATTTCACCCGTAACAACACAGTCAACGAGCTTTTCGTCGTCCTGAGGGAGGTCCATCGGCGGCGGCGGCGGCCTCGCTTTGGAGATCACCGTCGAGGGCGGCGGCATAGAGCAGTGCATATTCCGATCCTCGTGGAGGATGAACCGCTGGTGCTCGTCGTCGCTCTCCGATTTGGAGATGAACGACTGGACGATACCGATTCCGAAGAATCCGAGGAGGTAGATGAACGAGGCGATCAGGCACAAGATTCCGGCGAGCTCGGAGAGCGTGAGGACGTGGAGCGGGGTGGAGTTGCGGATCTTGTCGCGCCAGCGGTGGAGGAGGAAATACGCGACGGAGAAGAAAAGGGTGAAGAAAATGCCGTTGGTTAGGTATAGAGGTAGCGGGAGGGCATCGGAGGCCTTAGGGGAGGAGGATTGGTGGTCGACGACGGAGGTGGGCGGAGGTTGTCTGGTGTGCGAAGGCTTGGGGGGCCTCCGGCGGATATCCATAACTGCGGTGGCGCAGAGAGAGAGAGAGAGGGGGAAAAAAGAAAAGACTGGGAGATGAATTGAAGGAAAAAGAAAAAAGAAAATGAAAAAGGTTAGAGAGAGAAAGAGAGAGAGTTTGGGGGCGGAGGAGCGATAGTTTCGGGGGTTGGTTGGTTATTCTTTATAGTGGAGTGTTTGGGTTGGAAGAGAGAGAGAGAGAGAGAATCGAAATATATGTGCTGTGCTGTCATTTCATTGTTTCTTTGCTCGTCTTCTTTCTCCTCCTATTGCGTTCTACTGCGTAAAAAATTTTTGGAATATACTAAAGACTCCTATTATCTAATGTTTTCACATTTTTGTCTATATAATTGAGATTATGACTTCTATTATCAAAAAAATAAGTTCTCTCTATACTTATGGCCCTTACATTTATTTATTTATTTGCAATTACGTTTTTCCCCTCTTGGAACAAATGGTAATAAATTCAACTTTAAATTAATTAGTTCTTCTCTCATGTGCACATGATAAATTGTTAACGATTTTTTTTGTTCACTCCTTTTTTTTCAATAGTCCAAAATTATGATTTTAATATACTACAATATCATTAATATAAAAAAATTAACAAAAATAAATAAATAAACAATAATAATACTTGCTGCCGCCGAAAAATTATTTCGGTTGCCGGAAAAAAAAAAAATCCGACGAGTTTTCTTTTTCACAAATTTTTTTGACCAAAAAGTCTCTTAATATATGTCTGAATTTCTTACTATATTTTTGAAATTTATTAATATATGCCCATAATTTCTTAATTAATTTAAAAAAATAATTTCCGACCATCGGAAAATATTTCTTACTATATGTATGAATTTTTTACTATATGCCCGACAATTTTTTAAAAAAATCGGTCATAAAAAAGATTTTCTTACTATATGCCTTAATTTTCTTACTAAATGTCTGGAATTTCTTATTTAATGTCTGAAAAATATTTCGCTCACCGAAAAATATTTCTTACTATATATCTGAATTTCTTACTATATATATGTCCATAAATTTCTTACTTAATGTCCAAAATCCTCCTACTTGATTGCAAAATTATCTTGTTTGATGTGCAAATGTTGTAATGTGTTTCTTACTTATTAATCACAACTTCTTTTATTTTTTTGCCAAAAAAAAAATCTTGATTGCAAATTATTGTTGTGCATTTCTTATTCAAATAGAATCAAAATTTAAGTAATTATTCAAATGAGAATCATGTCCTTATGTGTGAACCTAAGGTCAATTATGGGTTTTAGATATAATTAAAGGGATGGATCAGATTTTTTGTATAATTCCTTATTTGATTAAAAGTATTAGGATTATATAATAAAAGTAATGATGGTGTATACAACTGAAATATTATTTTATAATAAAAATATTGATGGTATATAATAAAAACTAGGGGTGGTAATGAGGTACAGCATGATTGACCGACACAAACACGACACGAAATAATAGGGTTTGGGTTGAGACTTATCGGGTTCGGGCCTTATCGGGTTGACACGATAAGGCACGTTAAGAAATGGGTTAATAACGGGATAACCCGATAAACACGATAAGGTCTGATAAGGCATGATAATATTTTAATTTCCCCTTTTTATATTCATTTATTCATTGTTAGTATTTTGTGATCCTTAATTTATCATTAGTACATTTATCATATTGTAATTTAAATGTATTTGACAATTTGTATTGATAATTTTATAAATATGTATTATATTTATTAAAAAAAGTCATGTATATTAACGGGCCTAATGTGGTTAACGGGTCGAATTAAATAAATTCAGCATTTTGCTTATCGTGACTATCATACCGTGCCGTACTTTTCGTATTTTAATCGTGTCGTATTCGGGTTTAGATTATAGGCTCGATAAGCTTATTGTGTCGTGTTTGTGCCTATGCTTATCGTGTCGTGTCTTATCGTGCCGGCCCGATAAGAGTCTGGCACGCCCGATTTTTCAGCCCTAATAAAAACATTAGTTCACAGGTTCGCAAGGATTCTCATTGGAACTCACCCCTATATATATATATATATGTGTGTGTGTGTGTGTGTGTGTGTGTGATTTTAGAGCATGAAGTATTGTATATCCTAGTTCTCGTCCATGGTGATCCAACTCGGCGGTGAGTTAGCGGGGGGTTGCAGGGGGGGCAGAGCCCCCCACGAGCCGAATTTTTTGGGGGTACTTTAGGGAGTTCGCATAAAATTATAACTAGGGTTTTCTTGTTATAAATAGCCTGGTTGTGTAATTATAACTCTATCTCAAAAATTATTATAGTATAAACTCCAGACTTGGCAGCGCCCCAAACATAGTCAGAATCTCTGACGAATTGGGTAAATAATTTATTGTGTCGTTCTTTATTGTTTCTCTTTTCTTCATATTAGTTGTAATTCATCTAATGCGACGTCTTTTCAACCTAAAGATGTCAGAGAGTACTGTGTTCGCCGATCATTTCAACGAGTTCAACATGATACAAGGACAATTGAGCTCGGTTGATATTGATTTTGATGATGAGGTCGAAGCCCTAATTTTGTTGTCCTCTTTACCAGAAAGCTGGAGCGGAAAGGTTAACGCTGTTAGTGCTTCAGCGGGGAAGGAGAAGATGAAGTTTGACGAAGTTAGAGATCTGATTATTAGTGAAGAAGTTTGCAGAAGAGAATCGGGCATAACTTCAGGGTTAGCTTTGAGTACAGATAATAGGGGCGATCACAATCAAAGGGTAAATTTAATCGAGGTAGATCAAAATCAATGGGCAGAAGCAAGTAAATAAAGGATAAGAGTGATATCAAGTATTGGAATTATGACGAGTTAGATCACTACCAGAACCAGTGCAAAGCACCATTGAATAAGAAGGACAACAAATCAGCTAACATAACAACAAAAGATATTGTAGACGCACTTGTTTTAAGTGTGTGCAGTCCATTAGATTCGTGGGTTTTGGATTCAGGTGCATCGTTTCATTCTTACAGTAGTGCTGAGGTCATGAAACAGTATACTTATGGTTGTTTTGGGGAGGTTTACCTTACTGATATTGAGCCTCAGAAAATTGTGGTAAAGGGAGATGTTCGAATCAATAGTTCAAATTGTTCTGTATTGCAGTTGCGCAATGTGAGACACATCCCTGGTTTGAGGAAAAATCTACTTTCAGTATGAAAACTGGATGGAAAAGGTTATATTGTGACATTTGGCTGTAGTAAATAGAAGATAACCAAAGGAGCCATGGTGATGGCTCGAGGAAGGAATGGGGGTACATCGTATATGACAAACAGTACCAATTGCATTGCTATTGCAGGAAAAAATAATGATGCGGATTTATAGCAGTGTCTACTTGGCCACGTGAGTGAGAAATGGATGAAAGAACTGTGTTCGAGGGGTAAGCTACCTGGCCTCAAGACAATTGATGTCGGTTTGTGTGAGGATTGTGTCTTCGGTAAACAGAAAAAAGTAAGTTTTTCGAAGGGTGGCAGAACCTTAAAGAAATAAAAGTTGGAGTTGGTACACAGTGACTTGTGGGGACTAGTCCCAGTAGCATCCCTTGGTAGTGCGTCATACTACATGACTTTCATTGAGATTCTACAAGAAAGGTGTGGGTTTACTTTTTGAAAAATAAATCTGATGCATTTGATACTTTTAGAAAGTGGAAAGCCCTTGTAGGCAACCCATACACTTCTCATACCCCTCGACCGGCCATTCCATTGAGCCCCTTAATGCGGGAGCACGATCTTGAAGATTTCTACTCCAAACAACTCCCAGTTTTCCATGATCTCCCAAGCGAGGATCTACTTAAGTTCATCGGAGAGTACGATGCCATCACACGAACTTTTCCTCTTCAAGTCCTTACGAAGGATCAAGTGAATATGCGAGTTTTTGTCTACACGTTAAAAGATCGGTCAAGAACATGGTTGATAAATTTAGAGCTTAAATCCTTGCAAACATGGGAGGAATTTTACGATCGGTTCATGGGGACGTTCTACTCATCTCAACCTGAACCTAGAGATCATCAATGGAGCGATCAATGGGCCATGTCTTCAAATTCATACAATTCGAGCCACAATGATCCATATGCTCCACCCGATCACTACGATCCTTATTTTGGCCCTCACGTCCCGCCACATGATTCCTATCATCCAATCTTTAATGAATCTTATGCCCCGCTTGAACATTCTTATAACCCGGCCTTGACCCTTCATACACTCCACTTGCCTCCAATTCTTTTAGTGTGAGCCATGATGCATATGCTCCACCCAATTCCTATTATTTGAGGTATGACCCATTTGATCTACCTACATCAAATTCCTATGATCTGACTTTCAAGCCTTATGTCCCCCTATCGAATATCATGAGTTGAGATATAATGATTCATATGCTCCTCGCGAATCATATTCTTATAATCTTGTATATGATTATTATCCCTTGTCTCCTTCATGTAACAATCTATGCTACAACCATCACACCATATCCACTTCACCCATAAAAGTTCATGAAGCTCGTGATGAGGTAAACTGGCCTCGTTTAGATGAGGTGCCAATATTTTATGTGGTGGATCCCACCTTGAATTTTGGTGATTCGAGCTTGAATGCTCATTTGGGAGGGGTGTATAAAGATGTGGTTATTGAGGATTTGGTTGAGTGTATCGCCCCTCTTGCGCTTTTTGATGAAATTTTTGACAAGAGTGTGGGGTGTTGCCATTGGAGGTCCCTCAGAATGTTGGATATTTGATCTTACTTACTCTTTGTGAGGATGGTGGAATTGTGGTGCTGATTTTAGAGGAAGTTGAGTTTATTGAGCCTCATTTTGAGGTGGTGGAATAGATAGTCGAGAAGGAGCTCGATCGCCCTCCCTCATGCTCGTATATGACATTATGTATTTTGAGAATGTTGAGGGGGATATCAAAGAAATGAAGGAGTTTGGGTTGGTTGATGGTCGTCCCTTTTGTTTGACCAATTTTCTAGTTATTTCGGTGACCGAGCATTGCTCCATACTCCGATTAACTTTTGATCTCTTCTTGGTGATTGACTACTCGTGTTTACAACCTTCGGAGCGAGTTGAAATTTTCATTTCTCTTATCCTAAAACTTGCTTGTCGTGCCCGACTTGGTGATTTTCATTGCCCGTTCTTTCTCTTGGAGAGCACTAAGTCTTAGCACGATCGTCACCTTTTCTTGGATCCTGGATAGTGTCGCTCGTATAAGTTATTGAGATTTAGATGTTAAACAAGCAATTCTTGGGAGGCAACCCAAGTTCTTGCTTTTCTTTTCTCTTAATTTTGATATTTTTGGAGGATTGACTGATGTTTGAGGCCTGTTTACTCATACCCGAAGGCATACTTTGAAGGATCCGAGGTTTTGCTTGAGGAACAACGTTCAAAAGATAAAAAAACAAGACCCTGCAGACTTACCTTCGATCGACGCATGCATCGACGTGTGATCGATGAAGTATTCTCGCCCACGTCGGTGGCCCATCGACGATGCGTCAATCGATGCAAAACTCTCTGTTGCCCCATTGATTGACACTACATCGACGCAAAGCTCTCTGTTGTTCCCAGCGAAAGATCGTCGATCGATGCCTGATCGACACAAAGCTCTCTTTCCTTCTCGTTGATGGACTGTCGATCGACGTGCCACCCATGGACAGTCTGGCCCAACATGTTTACCTCGACCCAGCCCTTCAAGAAAAATAGTACAAAAAATCAAAAATAATTACATGTCAAAATTTTTGCAAACATTTTCTTACTTCTTTTTATCATGTTTCAAATAAAAATTTCAAACAAATCTAAAATTATATTATATTATATTTCAAACATCGAAAATTATTGTACATCAGGGGACAAAGTGGAACAAAAAATACTTCGCGGAGCAAAGTGAAAAAAAATGCATACATTGGGAGGTAAAAAGAAATTAGCCCATATATAAATGTGGAGTTATTTACCTTTAATTTGTTTTAAGACGCGAATATAGGCACTCCATCTATTCATGAGTTCACACCAATAAGAGAAAATCAACAAAAAATGCCAAAATTCACAACAAAATACTACACCCCCAAACACATCATCTTCTGTAACCCTTCACCACTACTTCAACATCGCCCATCACACCGTCGCCGCCACCATCGAACATGAAGAAGAAAAAACGTGATGGGTGGTGAAAGATAAGTGATGGATCTGTAATACAAAGGGTAAGAAACAGATGCACAATAGGAGTGTTCGTCTTTGGTTTCTCGAGAATATGTAATGTGTTTGAACTTTTTGATCGAACAATATAACATTGTTCGGAAAAAAATTCGAACAAGCCTTAAAGGGGGCGTTTGGATCAATTTTTCGAACATGTATTTTGTGTACGAATTAATTTTTCGCAGTTGTATTTTGTATTTAAGTCGATTTTTTAAATATATATTTTGTGTTCGAAAGTTTGGTTCGAACGACTTTTTCAAGGCATTTTTTTTCTTTTTCTTTCTTCAATGGTACGGCGACGACAACGTATATCCACGCACTTTGTTTTAAATTTGCTCGTGTTGACCAAATCGTGACTTGAGTATTTTAAGTTATTATATTATATTAATAAATTAATAATATTATACTTATATCGAATGAATTTACAACATCCATTTCAATTCGTTCCGTATATCGCACGGGTTAAATACTAATTTTCTTAATAGGGTTAATTAAATTGATAAATCTAAAAGAGATAATAATAATAATAATAAGAGAGTACAACTCAAACTAGGGATGACAATGGGGTAATGTACCCTATGGGTACCCGAAAATTACCCATGATGGGTAGGGGAATTACCCATTTAATGAGTATGGGCACGGGTATTGGTAATTACCCACAATATTTGTTGGGTATGGGTACGGGTATGGGTACCTTAGTACCCGCCCCATACCCATACATATAATATAAGTGTGTATATATATATATATATATATATATATATATATATATAATTTAAAGGATAAAAATTTGTAATATATTCGAAACTCGGATTCTAAAATAAGCTAAAATAAATTTTATAATCATTTCAATTTGTATTATCAATTCTTATTTGACAAGTAAAAGTAATTAGTATATAGTATCAATATTTTTTGCCAAGTTATGGAGATTGTCGGAGTTTCACGTTTGAAATTTCATGATTTAGTGGTGTAGTGTTGAATTATATTTAAGTTTTTTTTAATGATACATAGTATTGCTATGTTTGTGGCTTTTTATATAACATCAATTATCATTAATTTTATATTTTATTATTAACAAGCGGATAAAAGTGTACGGGTAGGGGTATTAAAGTACCCATAATGTATGAGGATGGGTATAAAATTTGCTACCCACACGGGTATGAGGATGGGACGAATATTTTTTTAAAACTCAGGGTATTGGGATGGGTATAATCAGTACCGACCCATCGCCCATCCTAACTCAAACAACTACTAATTCACATGCTATTTTAATTATATACCGCTATACAATATTTCTTTTTTATTGGGTCTAATGTGTAGATTTATAGTCAATGAAAGTTGGATAACATCATTATAGCCTACAAATACACATTTCAATCTATTTTATAGGTTTTAATAATGTGTTTTATTTTTATAATCTCATAATTTCAAGGACTTTTGTTGGACAATCTCGTGCCCTAATAATTTGTTATGCCGGAGATAATGGCTTGAAAAATTGATGTTTATTTATAAGTACTATTAGAGCTAGAAATTGTTTGGATTCTTAATTTTGATAATCAAAATTATGTGTACAGTAGAAATTTTTATTTGTTGAGATCAAATTTTTTAACTTTTTCACGTATATATCAAATCATATTTGAAAGTGAATAATAATATATTTTTATATTATATTTGATGTTTAATCAAAATTAAAAAGTGGATGATATTTATTTTTATATTGTATTTAATAATATATAATTATTAAAAATAATAATAAAAAAATAAATATTGAATTAAATTGTAATTTTAAATAAACACTCCCAAGAAAAAAGGGAGGAGTGAAGTGATACAGTAGTTTCTTTTTATTATCTTTTAAAGATTATTGAAAATTGATAACATCACATCACCACTACATTAGTCTATGACAAAAAGCACCATTGAGATTTGACTTAATTATTAAAAAAAAAAAAAAAAGGAGAAGAAATATTAAAAAAGAAAAAAAAAACCTTGAAGTTCGAGGGTTTAATTTGACTATAGATGTACTTTTGAAGTGGTAATATGATGAAATAAATCTCAATGGTGTATTTTGTAAATTAGAAAGTTATTTATTTATCTTTTTATTTATTTCTTAATTAGATTAAACTTCGAGGATACCTTTTGTAAGGTGGTTTTGACTTTAGGCATGCAATTTTTATAAAGTAGTGGCAAAATGGAAGACAAGGAAGAGATAATTTGTCCTGATACTTGATTGCAATGAGAGAACAGACAAAACCTTTTAGAATGAAGGTATGAAAAGGCCATTGATCCTGAAATGTATGTTGTTCATGTATAAATTATAAATAACTATATTGGCATGCACAGAGATTGATAAGCATAATTATGCTACTTAGGGCCATCTGTAGCTTAGACAAAGTATCTTTAATCATTTGTGTATATATAGTAATTCTCTACTTTTATATTTGGGTGCATAATATCACTAGCAAATAATTAAATTAGTAGCAAATTTATGGTGTCTTTTATTATGGCAATTTATTAGGTGGATCTGGATGCACTTTGTTAGGTGTACTCTGTTTTACGTGATGATATCTAATAATTATATGTGATGATATTTGACAGTTATACGTGATGATATATGGTAGTTATAAGTGATGATATGTGTCAAAAATTTAGAGTTTAGTTTTCCATTTTTAGGGTTTAATATTTCATTTTAAGGTTTAGTTTTTTATTTTTTTAATTTAATATTCCATTTTATTTCTATCATTCTGCCAGTTAAATGTGATGATATTTGACAGTTATACGTGATGATATATGGTAGTTATATGTGATGATATGTGTCAAAAATTTAGAGTTTAGTTTTACATCTGTCTCTTATACACATCTAGATGTGTATAAGAGACAGCTCTTTTTGAATCATGATCAATTGGTCAACTTAATAGACGTGGTTTGAGGATGGTCAATGTCACGTAACTTCTTTTCTGAAATATGTTTAAAAAATGAT